>JABMBR010004759.1:0-21429 GCA_018881525.1 Meteorus sp. PSUC_FEM 10030008
TATATACATATATATTTACATATATATATGTATATATATATACCATTTATGTCGTTTCTTCAGGTTAATCTCGCGGATGAGTTTGACATACTACAGATTGTTGGTGAAGGATGGTTTGGGAAAATATTATTGACCGAGCACAAGAGTACACAAACGGAAATGGCATTGAAAGCATTGCCAAAGGCATATACAGCAATAACAGATTTTTATCGTGAATTTCATTATGGCCTCCATCTGTCAGCGCATCGTCATATTATCACAACATACGATGTTGCATTTGAAACAGCTGGATTTTATGTTTTCAGTCAGGAATATGCCCCGCTTGGTATAAAATTAACCATGCACATAAACATTTCATGTTGTATCAAGGTGAATGCATGATAAAATCTCGCTTTCGTCTATTTCTTATCACATTACAGGTGATTTGACATCTAATGTCACCGAAACTGGACTGGGTGAATTACATTCAAAAAGAGTTGCCCGACAACTCGCCGCAGCAATCCAACATATTCACAGTCGTGAGCTCGTTCACCGCGACATTAAACTTGACAATATTCTTGTATTCAAAAGTGATTTTTCACGAATAAAGTTATGTGATTTCGGTGAAACACGACGCGTTAATACAGTTGTTAGACGGCATAATGAATGGTTGCCGTATTCCCCACCTGAAGTTTTACAGATTGACACTGATGAGACTTACAAGTATGTCAAAATTGGAAAAGAATTTATCCGTATTGATTTTTTTGCATTGAAGTATTTTTCTTTCATTGAATTGTAGAGCACTGACAGCCCACGATGTTTGGCAATTTGGTATTGTTCTATTCGTATGTTTAACCGGGTGTTTACCGTGGCAGAAAGCAGCAATGGACGACAGGCGATATACAAAATACCTCAATTGGCATTCATCAACACTCAATATTGCTAAGAAGCCAAAGCTATTTCAATTAATAAGTTCTCGTGCTCAACGAATGTTCAAACGTTTGTTGGAGCCGAAGTTGGAGAAACGTCCTGTTAGTGTATTAGAAGCAAATAAATATCTTGAAGACCGATGGTTGGGAAAATTAGGCGCAGAGAAAGCTCTGAATGGTAATGGTGAATCAACAATGAATCAATTCAAAGAATCGATGTTCAATATTCATCTTTTCTGTTTTCAACTTAGGCGGTGCTGATGAGAGAGACGAGTTATGCCCATCAATGTACAGCTTTCACAGTTCCCCGGAGGAAAAGAACCAATTGCTGTATACGTTAACACGATACGGGATCGAAACGACTGTTGATAGATCAAAAAAGCGTGATCGTATACGTGAATGGATTCAGTGTAGTGCAATTGCTGAAGAGAATGAGGAGGAAGAATCTGTTGTTGATGACATAGAACCAATTAATGAAGTATCAGAGACTGATGAGAATGGTAGCATGAAAGGACGACACTTTCCGGAGCGGAGATCAAGCACGCGAACTTCAACTACGCCTGAGCGACCGATAACTAATGCAAAACTCAAATCACGTCGTTCATTTGAAAAGAAAAATGGCGTTGATGATAATAAAGCAACCAGTCCACGGAGGCATTCGAAACAAACTCACCAAAGTCGACCACCTTCATTGCGGAATCTAGAAAGACGTAATCCATTCGCACCACAAATTGCAGAGGAGATGCAAACAATTGCCAGATTTGCCAGTTTCCCCAATGGCGATCCGAATCTCGCAACTACAGCAATTAATGACCCAACAATTGGAACTCATGATGTACCATCATATAGGAATGACAGGTCATCGCCACAGACTAATAGTCCTGTAATTATAAAAAATAATTTTCAACAGGCGTCCCCAACTTCAACAGAAATCGTCAATGATTCTAATACATCTAGCAATGTTCCAGAACGTACATTCATAACAACTTCTCTTGATGAATTCCAGAATGTGAAAATATCACCAAAAATCCCTACACAACCTTCAGAGGAGAATATTTCCTATTATCAATCTATACCGAAAAGTCCACAAGTGCCAATGAGGAAAAACCGAGATCACAATCATTCTCATGTTACGTCTATCAACAATCGACAAGTCGAATCGCCCATCGGAATGAATGAACCTATCAATCAACTTCCATCGAATCCAAATTTTCTAACAATGTCTGTTGCATCGCATTTGGTGATGCAGAGCTTCAAGACAATCCAAGGCATAAATTCTATCCAATCATCACAACAAGATTCTGCGCCAGTTCCTGAATTACTCGAATCGGTTTATGGCAAAGATGCATATGAACACTATGGTGTGGCACAGGGCACTGTCATCAAATCAGAAAGAATAATGAGACATGGTGATAGATCAACGAGCGGGAGTGCAAGTAGATCTGTTAGTAATTGATACACCACCAACTCTCAAAACGATTAATATGCAATTCTAAGAGATGAACAGAGAAAGAGGGAGGGAGAGAGAGCAGATTTTCATATTACATATCAATATTATGAAGAGGATCAAACTTGGATTTCATCAATTACGCTCTTCCATCACGGTGAATTTGTCATTTCACTATGATTGTTTCTAGTTGGTATTCGAATGCTCTCAGAATATACCAACAGTGAGGTGCAAATGGAAATGTTACAAATCATTTGCTAATGAAATATTGTCAAGTAAATAAAAGGGACCAGGGTGTGTTTGATTATTTTCTGGAGTTGATAAACAAAAGAACCATTGTAAAATTGATTCGTATAAGCGAATTAGGCGTATTGAAATTTGGTAATAAAATTCTGTTGACCTGAGGTTATGAATCCGACTCTAAAAAAATCATATCGAATAGTTCATGAGCATATGAGCAAGATTACGTACTATTTTATTTGTTACCTGCAGATGTTGAATCGTGTGCACTTGAATAGCGTGTTTCCAGAAAGATGCGTAGAACAAAATTGATGCTGATGCTGATAGCAACCAATTCGATGTTGAGGACCAATCCTATACTGAGTGGCTATGACCATTCGCATTCACAAACTGCACTCACCTACTGCTGATAATCACTTCATTCGTAATGACCACTAATGAAAATAATATAATTTTTCGTAATTCGCAACAGATTCACTTGAAAACTAATGACCTAAGACCAAGCACCAAGATACACATTGACTAAAAATTCGAAACCCACTAATGCCGGTAAGCGTGGAAGGATTTCCCGCTCAATTCCCGGCGCGGATGCGTGCGCATGTACCACAGATTTCGTATTTTGCGCCCATAGTGAACAGATTAGTATGCTTACTTATATGCATTCTAACGAATTATCCGACGGTTCGACTGTATTACTACCGCGAGTTCACACGAATTCATGCAATCCCATACTGAATTGAAATAATCTGAGGTATATCATATCGTTCACTTACGTTCTATAATTCTCCTACAATCTGCTACCGCGTTATTGTTAAATTGCCATGCGACTCTCAACTTCGGCGGGAGCACAAACAACAAAATGGATTCGCTCTCCCACTTATTACTACTGCGCATGAGCAATGCGGGTATGCGTCAAAATCATATCTCGACCTTAGTGCCACTGAATACAGAGGCAAGTGTTGCCAACATCAAATTCAGTAAAACATGATGGACGCATCTGTATACATATGTATTTTTACATACGTTAATATAGGTTAAGTTTACCCAAAGATCTGAGATAGTTTACATGCAACTTAGAATTGTGCCGTTGATATTCCCAATCCCAATGGAATGAATAATGCATGCGATTACGGTGTTCATCATGAGGTGATTGAAATTTATATCTCAACGTTGATCATTAGCTGTAAGTGCATTTATTCTATTTCTTTAACGAACAACAATGCATTATCTTCGATTATCAACAACTGGGTTCATCTGTTTACAGATTCTACCATCGAAAAATAAAGTATTGCGGTGGAGAGGTCTTCATCATGCAATATATCTAGAGGGTGATCGATTATACAAGATTTAGGAAAAATGAGTGGCAATTCATTGGATTCTGTCCCTTTGTACCATCAAAATGGGCCCAGAAGAGAAATCTGTCACTGGATTGCACATATCAGATTATCACGGATCATAACCGTGATATTGTTGATTTTATTCATTGTTTCGCTATTCAGCCACTACTATTTATCGAAGGTAGTAGAAGCTATTCCATACATTTTCCGATAGCAAGGGTCTTTTCAAAATTTGAACGAAAAATGTATTTTAGGTGGAAACTGACAATCAAACAATGGATATTCATCGTACACGATCAAAACTCGAGGCATTCGATGATTTTACATCTATGAAAGCGTCAGAATTAAAGCTACGAATCGAAGAAATGTTGAGAATCAAAGTATCTGTGAATAATGAGTTACGTGATTTGGAAGCCAAACGTCAGCGTTTACAGAATGAGGTTAGTGGATTTACTCAACGTATTGATGACTTGAAACAAGATTTATTACATCAACAAACGGATCTTGATCGATTGAAAATGAGTGTTGTACAAGCGCAAGCTGCTCAACGGGAAGCGGTTGAAAGAAATACACCTGAGTTGGCTTTACCCAAACGTATCTTAATTAATTCTTTGCCCGTGAAAGTACTACCAACAATGGACTCACACAACTGTCGAATGTACAATTGCTTCGATCATAGTAGATGTGCTTTAACGAGCGGATTCCCAATATATTTATACGATCCAGACTTGTTTTCGATTGTGAATCCTGGTTGGGATATTGATGGATTTCTACGCACAACAATCAAACAAACACTAGGGTATAATCCACATCTGACAAATAATCCTGCGGAAGCATGTGTCTTCCTCGTTCTGATTGGTGAAATATTATCGGTAACTCAAACAACAAAAACATTGAATTATAAACAAATGTTGAATGTGGAAAAATTACACTCACTGCCATACTGGGGTGGTGATGGGCGCAACCATATACTGTTGAATCTCGCACGTCGTGATTTAACAGTCAATTCAGCTAACTTATTCAATAATGTCGACACGGGTCGTGCGATCATCGTGCAGTCGACATTCAAACGTCATCAATATCGTGATGGTTTCGATTTGATTGTCCCACCAATACTTGGACCACCAGGGGGTGATGTTTGGCAAGAATGTGCACAAATGGTGCCTGCTCGTAGACATTATTTATTGTCATTCCAAGGTGAAATGAAAGTTAACAAAATATCAATGACAACGCGTCAAATCGATGATGCTGAAATTGATTTAGAACGTTTGGCCGACGATGAAAATGATTTAGATAATTTCATCATCCAACATTTGCGTGACATGACTAGTG
Organism: Meteorus sp. PSUC_FEM 10030008; assembly: GCA_018881525.1. NCBI lineage: Eukaryota > Metazoa > Arthropoda > Insecta > Hymenoptera > Braconidae > Meteorus > Meteorus sp. PSUC_FEM 10030008. Next base: position 5,265 of record JABMBR010004759.1, read on the forward strand.
GAACAACGTTCGATAAGTTTTTCATTCAATTCGAATGTATCCCAGCAACTGAAGAACAGAATATGGGTGGGATAGTGTCCGATTGGTCCCTTTGTGGAACTGACTCATCACGTAAAGAAATTTTGCGTGAATCAACATTCGCGTTGATTTTGGCACCAATCAATGCGAGTTATATCTCAACATCATCAATGCAAGCAAGATTGTATGAAGCATTGAGGTCCGGCGCGATTCCTGTTGTTCTTGGTGGCGATCAAGTCTTATTGAGTTATAGTGAGGTCATTTCATGGCGGAGAGCAGCTATTTTTTTACCGAAAGCACGAGTAACCGAAATGCATTTCTTGTTGCGGGCTGTGCCTGATACAGACCTATTGTTTATGCGTCGACAGGGTAGATTAATATGGGAGAGATTTATGGGTACAGTGCAAGGTGCGGTTGATACAGTAGTAGCATCGATAAGGGATCGCTTAGGTATTCCGCCGTTGACTGCTGTTCAAAATTCAAGCCCAAGTGTATTTAATGAATCATTCGTTCCGTTGAAATCGGATGCCATCATTTCTGAAGCAGAAGCTGAAGAAAGCCTCGGACCACTCGAACCTCCGTATCCATCACCCGCATTCAAACGAAACTATACGGTGATGTTGATACACGGACACGAAATTTGGAATGATTGGGTCAACCCATTCAGTTTATATCCACAATTACCATTCGATACTGTTCTATCGAGCGACGCGAAGTTCATTGGTGAATATTCAATGTATTTATTATATCCAAGAATTATTTTGGAATCTCATGATATGTTCATATGAATTTTAGGTTCCGAGGTAGGGTTTCGGCCAATTGGTAAAGGAGCCGGTGGCGCCGGTAAAGAATTCAGTGAAGCGCTCGGTGGTAATCATCCTAGAGAGCAATTCACAATTATAATCCTCACGTATGAACGTGAACAAGTATTGATTAACGCACTTGCAAGACTTTATGGTTTACCCTATCTGAATAAGGTCCTTGTCATTTGGAATAGTCCGAAATTGCCCATGGAAGATCTCCGATGGCCAGATATCGGTGTACCGATAGTTGTATGTATCCATAAATTCACACATATGTTATGGATTGATTAATTTCTTTCAGATAAATGCAGTAAGTTATCTTTTATTCAGATAATAAAAGCTCCGAGGAACAGCTTGAATAATAGGTTTTTACCATTCGATGCTATTGAAACGGAGGCAGTGTTGTCAGTTGATGACGATGCTCACTTGAGACACGATGAAATCATGTTTGGTTTCCGGTAAGTACGAGAAGTTCGAAGGAATGAACTCGTATTGTGTATGATTTGGATCGATCTGATTAAAAAAAATTTTTCCAGAGTATGGCGTGAACACCGCGATCAAGTTGTAGGTTTTCCCGGCCGTTTCCACGCTTGGGACCAAAATTATCATAATGCATGGAACTATAATTCGAATTATTCGTGTGAATTGTCAATGGTATTAACAGGTGCAGCATTCATTCATAAACATTATATGTATTTATATACAAATTGGCTGCCTCAAGCAATTAGAGATAAAGTAGACGAGTACATGAATTGTGAAGATATTGCGATGAATTTCCTCATCTCGCATTTGACGCGAAAACCACCAGTTAAGGTAACGATGGAACTTTATGTTCTTCTGTATATTTTGTCACAGTGTAAAATTCTATATGACTTTGACTGTAGGTTACTTCCCGATGGACATTTAGATGTCCCGGATGTCCAGTCTCACTTTCAGAGGATGATACACACTTTCAGGAACGGCATAAATGTATAAATTTCTTTGCTCAGGTGAATTTTTCCGCAATATTCCTTCGTTCTGTATTTCCAGATTTTCAACTCATTGTATGCATACTTTCTTCATAGGTGTTTGGATACATGCCACTTCTGAATACACAATATCGTGCGGATTCTATATTATTCAAAACACGAATATCACACGATAAACAAAAGTGTTTCAAATTTATATAAATTTTTGTACATAGTCTTTGGAGTGATACTCGAAAAAAGTGAATCGCGGAACAGGATGAAGGTGGAGTAGAAAGAGTGGTGTATCAAAGTTGAGGCGAACTGATTCATTTATTATTGCATCACTTCTTTCATGACAAATGGCAGTTTTATAGATTCATCAACGAGAGGAGAAAAATAATTGTGCTCTATGTACCTGTCTATCCCAAATTGGATCTTGAATTATTTATTCCCAGTGCCATGAACGGAAGAATTGTACGGAATCGAGATTGTTCATATCTACGAAAAATGGAAAGGGATGAATTTTGTAGAGTTTTATATGTTTGACGCAACGCACGGTTTTCATCACTACAATATTATTTTTCTCCGTTCATTTCCAAAATTTTTTATGGAAACATAGCTGTACAGTGATTTAGTTAGGGATAAGCGAACAAATGAATATACACTGAAATACTATGAACTTGAAGAAATATTTGTAAATAAATATTCTTTACATAAAAAATAAAAATTGCTAACAGCTACTGTATCATCATTCAATACTTGAAAGGAAAACAGAAGAATTTCCAATCACATAATCAATGATAAACTGTGCATCCATTCATGCACTCTACCTATCATTTGTCTCCCGTGTTTCTTTCCAAATGAAAGCATAGATGTACTCCTGCATTGCAGTGAAACGACATCGCTATAGGACACGCGGTCAGTACCCCGCTTTCTCCATATTTCTGTGTAGCCTCTTCGCCCCTCATCTTATATGCCGCATCCCACAGCTTCACCACTCTCTTCTTGTTTCGATATTGATGATACAGAATGTGGATACTTGCATGAAATATCTTATGGGCTCATTAAAAAATTGAAACCGCAGCAACTTCTTCCGCCAAATTTTCCCAATCGCGTTTTCTCCTCCACGATCTCATTGTGACTACGTTCAAACATAAATGCACCATTGTCGCCATATTTCACAGCAATCAATCATTGTGTATAGCGTATAGAAATTATCGGACTTCCCCCATTGATAGTTTCTATGGTTTCTTTCTCTCGATTGATTCTCCTTTCCCTCTCCGTTTTCGCTCCCGTCCATTTTTTTCCAATATCTCGTTTTTTCTCGTGCATTTTTTCATAAATCGGATTCTGTCGCGGACATATTTGATTGATGACAATTGGATTAACGCCAGAATATATTCTAGCGCCGAATGTTCCAAAAACCTTCGAACACGCATATCCACAAAGGCTTTTTATTCAATTATGAATTTTCAATTTATTCGGTCTGATTTCTTTGTCGATATCTACATTTCACACCATGTTCGTCATTTCGAATGTAGACAGAAGAAACAGTTGAACTATGTCACTGCATCATTTCCAAATGTGATGCGCTCATTGAATATCGTCACATTGATAAAATAAAGTATGGCACTATGTGTTTATAGAAGTTGTTCAAATTTCAAATACTTCCCCGCTCGAATTTAGTAGCACATGCGTGAATGATACGATGACTCAGTCCAGCGATTTTAACTGGTGCATTCACCGATCAATACAACGTTTTTCGATGACGTAAATACGTGCGTGCACCCTGATTCGTCCACTGTCGTCGCCGCATCCATTATTCATTGGCGAACGTGTGCGCGCGTCTACTAAATTGACCATGACATTTATTGTAGTTTAGATAAATAATAGTTTTTTACATCCCTAAATATTAATAACGATCATGTCAATTTTCCTACGCATCTATCACAATTTTCGCCCACTATATGATCAACTCATTGTCTAATAACGAGTAACGGAGTGAAAGTTCATCATTTCGACATGTCCACATTCATTTTTAACCGCCCAACAATTCCCTATGAACGTCGCGCGCAATAAGGACTTACTATGGGCTCGGCTGCGCTTCATCCCCCACCGATTCATCGTCATCTCACCCTCATGTAGAGTCGAGCGAAGTCGAATTCACACGAAGTAGAAAATTCGCAGGTCTGATCGAGGGCGAGCCAGTGTTTCTCGTATCTCGCCACCAACCTCGCTTATCTATACATATGGTGGGCGACATCTGAGTGTTTCGTGCATTATAACAAAAGAAAAAGAGAGAAAACATTGTCTTTGCCCATGGATTAATTGAACATCTGCATCAAGTTATCAACAATTCTCCCGCATATCAATCGTCGAACCAATGCCACAGTAAATAAAAACATACGAATTGTCAAAACTCATGTTCGGGTACGAGAGCTGATTGAAATAGATTCAATATAGATAGAGAACGAGTAGCAAAGAAACAGATTATCGAACTTTTCAAGTAATGCACCTGGTTAGTGATTATCGGAATGTGCTGGTTGGGCCTGCAAAGTGTCAATTGAGCGGGGAACACAGGTAAAGAAAGTGTTCAGGGTGGCGCTGAAGAAACGAAAAAGACGTGTAAGTTGAATAAATAATTTCTTACCGAGCTGTTATCCCAATGAGAAAAAAAATTTATTATCGCAACAAAATTCAATAATATTAATCGTTGAGCGAAACCCGAAGAGAATGAGTGATTTTATTCTTGGGAACAGTGTCGAATGGGAAGAAAAAAAGCGCAAACGTGAATTCAACGATTATGAGATTTGACAATAGGAAGAGAAGTTGAACGGATAGAAAAATCATTAGAAAAAATAAAAAAAACGAGAAATGATGAGAAGCATAAACAAGGTCAATTTTAATGTTCCCATCGACGATGAAAAAACATGCTGCAAATTTTACGGACGTGATCAATATTATATTATCATTCATCTACAATGATCGCGATTGAATAGCTCAACATCGTTGCATAGACTTTTTTTTAAAATCGTTTCCACTAACACTGTGTCTGATGTGAGCTGCAAAATCAACGATGGATAGTCATGTGTATGAGTACATGTGTGCGTACTTGTATGTGCATTCGCTGAATTAAATAGTGGTCCATTGAGTCTACATGTGTGTGTATCTTCATCCGCATATCTATACATATACATATATATGTATATATATATGGGTATTAATTTATGTACATATGTATAAATATGCACATATATTTATCTGTTTAGATGAATGTGTGATTGCAGTTCTACCAATGACCACGTGAATTCAAATACCTTAGATACATTTCACAAATGAATTAACTGGCCGATAACAATTCATTATACAATGAATTCGACATCACGTTATCACTCAATGTGACTGAATTAATAAATAAAATCATTTATCTCATGAGCTCAAACAGATTGAAGCTAAAAATTGACGGAAAAAATGATATGTTGGTATGTACAATAAAGTGAGTGGAAATACTAATGGCGCCGGAACACCTGTTTCAGGAGCACGCCACTGACCTCTTTTCGTCACCCCCTAATCAATGTGAAATAGGCTGACACACTTGTATTAATTTTGTAATGGGCAGAGAGGATAAATACAAAATGAATAGCAATGTAATAATGATACGTTTGTTGGTGTGAGTGGAAGACCAAAGAAAATTAGTAAAAAGAGGACGATTTTTTGTACAATGATGCATCTCAAGTTTTTTTATACAAATAAGAAAATATTAAACCAAAAATATTGTGGATGGCTGGTAAAAATGCGAGAGCAAAGGCCACACCACGATTTGTGAATATGATTCGTTGTGCAAATGACCCGGTTGGTAAAATTAATTCAAATGACAATTTAATTAATTTTGAGTGCTATTGTGGTGTTGTTGATGCTACGAGGGTGGAAAATATATTGTGTCATTTTATTCATCACAATAATCAATTTGTGTTTGAATGGGTGAATAACGTTATAGTACGTGAGCGATTTTATGTGATAGACGTGAAGGATCAGAGTAATGAAATAAACGAGGTGATTCAAGTGGAAATAGTGAAGAAAAATATTGCACAATGTCACGGTCTTATTGGGACTTTGAGATTGTTGAATTGTAATTCTATACTAAATTTAAAGCATTACTGTTCCTCGTGTGGCGGATGACTCGCTCACGTATACGGCCATTCGTAGTATTAGACATTTTTATAATTCATTCACCAATTATTATTGAATCAGTAGTATCATTGACATTAACGCGTCGTCGGTGTCGTCGTCTGTGGTGTTGTTTTGACTGTTGTCATTTATCTAGTGTCATAAAGTTTAATCGTGCGGCAATCGTATTTTGGCCGTGATGGCGGACTTACCCGATATGTCGCATCTTACACCCGAGGAGAGGCGCATCATTGAGGGTGTGATGATGCGCCAAAAGCAGGAAGAAGAACGCGAAAATGAAATCATGAGGTAGAAACATATTTTAACATTAATCCATATTTTCGTATTGGTGTCAAGTATTTCTCGTCAATTTTTATTCTCTATCTTCATTTATATCTTCACAATTATAATTTCCTTTTTTTTCGAGGCATTGAAATAATTCAATTTTATTTATCTATTCTAATCAACAAGTCGCATGACATGCAATGCAATTACATGTGAATATATGTATTGTAAAGTTATTTTGCAACGTGGAATGTGAAGCCCATGGTAATCCATTTTTCCGTCTCCTTCGTATTCATTCTATTCATTTTTGAACATTTATGCGGTATCGTTTGTAACATTACATGAGAATGTGTCAATTCTTTTTTCTTCTCATTTTCCGCATTTGATTAAACTTCACCAGCAGCAGTTTTCACTTCATTTTTTTTCAGCTTTCTTTTTTTTTCCTTTCTCTTTTTCTGCTGCTACACGGAAGACGACCCTAGCTAACATTGCACAGTGCCAACGGCTTTTTGTACTATCGTCTAACTATCCTCCGGCGACGAGATGGCAACCTATTTGCTCTAATATGAGCTTTTTTCAAATGAGAAGAAAAAGAAAAAAAGACACGAATGAATTGGAGCATCGAACTTTCAATATATTTGGTGCATGATCTAAATTTTACCAATGCTGCATTCCATTTTGTATCAATAACAGGGCGAGCATATAAACATCGGACTGGATAATTTACTTATTCACAAATATACCAATATACGAAGATGGAAACTTACGACTATTTTACTTATGGTTGATTCAATTCCCCCACAATAATAAATTACCATTTTTTCACCTTTTAATGCACTTCATCACTTCGTGATGTTATTGGTGTATGAATGTTTGTTTTTTTCTGCATTTCACATTATTGACATGAAATTTGTTCGAATACTTGAGCAACGAATGGAAGATCTATATATTCATAGCAGCCAGGCACGACAGCGATTTAATTCTATTTTAGTTTGCCTATCTCTCCTGAACAAATTGAGTTTCATCGATGGCAAAGCATTAGGCTCTTCCTCTCTCGTTCGCCCCTTTGCACTTTGTACATCTATACACAGTTCTTTCATCTCTCTGTTCCTTCGTGACATATACCACCATAGACGTCCTATGCACCATCAAACCAGCCTATATGTCTACCATCGACTCACCATTCTGATGAGCATCCAGGGGAAAAAAAAGCAGTCCATTAACGTTTAAAAAAAGTCGGACGGGAATATTTGCACGGTATTGAGCGTTACTGATTTTACATGAATGAATTTTTATATTTTCACAATATATACACAATGGATGATGAATGATAACTTTATTTGTACAGCTCATATGAAAATAATAAACCCAAGTTTAACGTGTGAAAATAATTTTCTATTCTCCAGAATAAAGTACACTTGATCTTCAAAGCAGACGTAGACATCGCATGATACTCGTGTATGATTTCACATTTGAAAAATTCTCAAGTGTCTGAAATTATCAAATGTATTCTAGAAAACGGACGATAATGGATTGAGAATGAAGATCTTTCGTATAGACAAACTCAATACAGCTTCGTTTTTCATCTCTACGGATTTAAGATGAGATCTTTGGTAGTGCAATTTACTATGGCATTAAAAAGTATAGTGGAGACAATCCAATCAGATTGCCATTTCATTGTATGTCTGTCGGTTTTTCCGTATCTTCATTCCGCTTTATCTTCTTCACTCGCAATTTCTATCGTGTAAATGTTATCCCAGCTCGTCTGGCGCTTCTCTATCCGGGTCGTTTCCACCCACGGGACTGGACTGCCCCTCTCTACTCCGCTTTAACCGAGGGTTGAGAGAGGAGAGAAAAAAAATGATACGAATATCGAGTAAGACACATGTATATATGTGTATGTGTACTGTACGGCTTTTACATTTTACCAGCGTATACGTAATCGCGCTTTCTGACATTTCTTCTCGGTGGTTATTTTATTCCCAAGATGCTTTTTTTTATTTTCATCCTCATTCAATGGTGGTAAAAAAAATTTTCTCTTCCATTCGACATTTTTAGATATCTTGAAGGTATGTTCCTTTCAGTTTAAACAGGTTCACACTGGATGGCGATCCGAAAAAATACATTCGTCGTCATGATTCTATGCTCTTGCTGATCTCTAGTGAGACGAAACGTTCATATGGCGGCACAGTTCGTCTCTACATTGTATTGATTGAATTTCAATAATCTCGATAGATAACGATTAAGGAAACAATTCTGTAACTGTGGGGGTGGATAACATCAGGGATGTGATGTTTCCTTGTTCACGAGTATATTTTTGTTTCTTCTTTTTACTATCACATAAGATCTTGTTGTGATTCTGCTATTGACAATGTATTGACCCGTTGAATAGTACTGACTAGTTGAAAAAATGCAAGAATGGTTGTGGGGGGGTGCATGGGAATAAAATTGACTCGTGAATTACTTTGGAACGTCGTGAGAGAATTGACTGCCACCACATTCGCGTTGTATCGTGACATTTTTTTTTTCTTTTCTTAATCATCATAAAAAAGGAGAAATGATACCAAGTTTGAATAATTATATCAAATTATGAAGTATTAATGGAATATTCGATGAGGGTGAGAATTAGTTTCAACAACTAAATAGTTTGATAATAATTTTGGCGGAAGTTATTTGTTAATAAAGTTTAATTTGATTCTAGTTTAAATTAAACAGCAACCTGCTCTTGTCATGAAGAAGTGGGTGGTAAATATGATGAAATTATTTCAAATTAATGTTTTCTAGGCGGAAACAGGACGAAGTACAAATTTTGGAGGAGACGATACGCGCTCGCTCGGAGAAACATAAAAAAGCTGGCATCGAGTTGGACGCGACGTGTGACATATGCATGAAAACCAAGTTTGCGGATGGTGTTGGTCACATCTGCAACTACTGCAACATCCGGTGTTGTGCGCGATGCGGGGGCAAAGTAACTCTTCGATCCAACAAGGTAAGAAATTTCATTCTGATAAATAACACTTAGTATCAATAAATCGCATGGCAGAACCGTGGTGCGGTATAAATACTGCGATTTCAACTCGTAAAAACTTTTGATCCAGCAAGAGGGGAATAATATTGTAACAAGAGCTATTCCCTCACACACCTTTCTTAGACTGGTTTTCCTAGAGCGGTTTCTCTCCTCTGGAGGCAACGAGAAAATGTTTGATTCTCGTGACATTTCCATTCTCCAATCGTTGTTCAATAATTGTTCGGTAATGAATGATTCGAATTATATGATCATGTCAATCTAGATGTTAGAGATGAAAAAGAATGAATTTAAAGTGCGGAAAAATCACAAGACTCTTGGTCTGCACTTGATAATGTCTGACAGTTAACAACTGTTATCACTAGTAAAATCATGAAACATGGCGATCAATGTTCAGTTCACTGTGACAAATCTCATTTCATAGACAATCGTCCGATGGTATTTCTTAGTGCTAGAAACAAATTTTCCGTCCACATACACAATTTTATCCATCGTCCTTGACATTCTTATCCTGTCTTTTTTCTTCTCTTCGGACTCCCTCGTTCCAATGCAGAAATAATACGAGTCGTCAGAAACAAATGTGTGACACGAAACGAGTTCAGATTTTCTGGAGTATGCGATATCATTGCAATATTTCATGTCATCCATCTATTTTTATTTCGTCCGTCCAAATCGCATTGATTGTCAATGGTTATTCTTCTACCAGCAATGTAATCTCAATCACACTTTGTTGCGTAAAAACACAAAGCTGGAAAAAAGAGATAAATTCTCATGGCAGGTAATTCGGAATTTCACTGCACTCGTATGGACATTTCAATATCTCAGACATGGAAAATTTTTTTTTTCAATAGCAAAACCCTGAAACGAAAAAACTTATGAACATTTGTAGAGTCTGTTTCCTGGAAGCTTATGGTCACTACACCAGATGATGAATAGAATTGGAACTAATTATCTCTCCACTGAGTTTTCCAATCCAATTAAAGTCTATACATGATCATGGGGAAATTCATTCTAACGAGTTAGCTGCTTCTGGAAAACAAGAAAATCTCACCCTTCAGTACAAAAACATTCCTGCACCGCATTCGAAGTATTTCAATGAACTGGACAGATGAATGGTTTTGCAATCAAAAATATGTCTATACACATAAATAAATACAAGGTCAAGTGAGAAAAAAAAAGTATGAAATAGAGATTTGATACAACCATAAGCTATTATCAAAATCAAGATGATTTGAACGTTGCGTGTTGGCCTATGAATGGGGCGCGTCCCAGTGTGACGTCACTGAAGGTTTGAGCACTGCTCATGGAAATGAAGGCGGTGGGGCTCTCGAGTAGTGAGGCCAACAACGGACGAATGACAGGACAACTATAGAGACACAGAGGGGAACTGAAAAAATAGAGAGAAAAATATAAATGTATACATATAGCATAGATTGGAGCGATGGAACCGACGTGAGGTAGCTGGTGGTAGTGAAGGGACCACAGGCGACGTGACGCAACATATTGATCTAAGTTTGGTTGGCGGGATGAGGGGGGAGGGTTAGCCCGTTGTGCGGGAGGGGAAAAATAAAATATACACATTGCCATGTCTAAACTTATACTTACACGCGAATAATCATCTTTTTTTTGTATTACTCTCTTTTTCGTGAAGTCTGTCGGTGACTTGGCTACAATTCGATTGCTAGAAAAATATCGTTCACCAATTCAATCGTTTCATTAGAATCACCATATCAATTAGATTTATCAGACTCGAACCGTTAATGCATGATCGCAGAATGATAGACCATGGTCAATTAGCTTCTGCTGCATTTTGCAACTCTTCGATAACATCGGGATTCTTTTCTTCATAGTAGCATTCATTTGGATACAACTTTCCATCTTGTACACTCTATTCTTTCTGATATTGCAAAAATATCCCAATAGAAATATGAACTTCTAACTCTATTGCATGTAATCTCATATTCCAGGCAAATCATGAGTGTCATTCCGGTTATCGGTTCTGTGGATGTAATGAGTGTACCTGTGAGTCATCCGATTAGAACTAGAAAGCGCGCGAACATTATGAATGTTTGAATTATTTCATTTCAATTTGGTTCTATTTTCTGTCTAGCTCAATGAGAACGAATCAACTATTTCTTTTCGATGGAATGAAATCCACCCTACATTCTTTCATGGAACATGATCCTGCTCGCAGAGGGTTTCTTGAGGGAGTCGCAAGTATATGCGACATTTTCAGATGCCTCAAGAAATTATCGTTAGATTTCTAGAGGCAATTTCTCCTTCATCCATTGTTCCCATGAGATAAAGTTTAATCATGATAAATAACAATTGATAAGTAATACATTTATTGGTGCATTCAAGATTTGCTTAGATGCCTCATTGTCACTTCTGCTATAGGACAATTCAGATCTTCTCGTTGAATGCGCGTGGGGCTAATGGATTTTAGTGCTGCGACACTAACGACCATTGCACACCCACGTGCTATCGGGCTAGCAGCAAAGCAGCCCATCGATAGGCGGTGAGTTTCTATCTCTGAGCGATTTATGAACGAACCTACTTTTTTTCGCTCCGTCTCTACTTCTAGCTCTGTCCTTCTCTCGATGCCGTCGATCATTCTCTCGTTTTGCTACTTCCCCTTACCGTCAAGTGAAAATTATCGATCGGGCGTTACACGTTGGTATGATCGGGGCAGAAATTAGTGAGGGGCGAATATAACAAATTTTTATTCCACTATGACGTCAAAAAATATTTTTTACTCATTTCTGTTTGTCTTTGCTGTAATGAATGTTTGTCAAGTAATTTGGTTTGCATAACAAATCCAATGATGAAAATATGATTATTGCGATGACGCTTTATATGAAATTTTTATTAAATATATTGAATACAATTATATATGTTATACATATGAATAAACGATGATTCACTAGAGCTCTTCTGCATACGCTTCCGCAGTGCGATCGATTAAAATAATACACGGAGGGAAATATACATACATACATGGTTGGTCATGGTCCCTCGTCACTTTACAACGACAATATCATATGCATATATTTGTTTTGCTTTGTGATGATGATTTATTCATTAAAATTTCAAAAATTAGTGAATAAACTTCCTATACCATGGTCCATTGTTAATATGTTTTTAGTTCAGTTCGGACGCACAAATCGTTCGTACTGTTGTATTGTTCATATTTTTGAGAAAACATAAAATTGAATCGGCGAACCCATCAAGTATCAACACGTTCAAATACTTGACTCTGTATGAAGTACTGGGATGAAGATGGAAATCAGTGAAATTTCAATTCATCTCCCGATGAAGTGTAATTCAATATGCATTGGCAAATTTTCCTTCAATTCTGATAGAGAAAATCGATTTATGATACATGCACTTGTCGAATTTTTCAAGCTGACGCAGCTTTCCTGCACAGTATCATCAATATACTACACTTTGGGCTCCACAATATTTCCCGCAGTAAAATATACTCCTGCGGCGTCGGAAAATATCACATGAATACAAGAGTGTAAAAATTCAACGTTCAGACCAGCGATGACTCGATTTTCTTCAATTTCCCCAGAATTCCTCACTATAGAGCTGAGAAAAAAAAGAGATCACAATGGCTACCATGGGACTACACATAGCCTTTCATATTTTTCTCTTTCGCCTAGAATCAACTGATGACCGAGCCGAGTCTTTGGCATTATTAAGGTTGACAGAACCCATCAATTGTTGACATACAAAGCAGATTTTAGTTTGGAAGACACATAAATATTAAAATATAGCGTTGCATAATTTAATGGGACATGCTGCAAGAAATGAAGTAGAATGATTCTTGTGCAAGTCAAGATAAGTTGGAATTAGGTCGAGCATTTGGTCGTTGATATATAATTTTATAGGCGCATACATATAATGGTGCATACTCGTGACTGATTCCGTTGTTTTCAACACTTTGACTCCTCGCATCTACTTTCTCCCTCATTCTATCCTTATATATGGAGTGATGCTATTCTCACAACCATCCACGTTGCAACTTCAAACAATGCACAATACTTCATTCAACTATTTGAATTTGATTTATCACTTCACAACGAATCAATCATTCCCTTTTTAACTTCGATTCTGAATTGTCCAGTGCCTATGGAATACATAAATTTCAATTGTGAAGAAACTGATGTATTGCAATTGATTTATAATTGTAGTTTTCATTTCATCAATTTCTTACTGTAATAAATATCTTTAGTGAGAAATATTTTCCATTTGATGTTGATTTCAATCTCGAGGAATATTGAGATAAGATTTGGGACAGTAATAAAAGTTTAACGGTCAAAAAGAGGACTGGGGAGTGTAGGGACATTTGATAGTGTAATATCATCGAATCGTGACTTTTGTTGAATGGCAGATTTAAGGGCAGTAGAAAATTTTATTGTTCGTCAATACATGTTTTGTCGTAACTTGCACACATGTACATGTTTTCTGTATACAGACGGCATGAGCAAATGCATACTCTTGAGTTAGAAAAATGTTCAGTGCCAAAAAATGATTGAAAGACTGACAACAGTGAAGAGAAAGAGTAGGTCATATTTAGTTGTCGTTTGGGAATTTAACGACGTACTTATGATGTTTTCTGCAGTTAAAAAAAATCAGAATAAGAGAATATATTCTCACAATCACAATATTGAATTTTAGGTGATATGGGTTTGTATCGTATGTCGGAAGAAGCAAGAATTATTATCAAAAACAGGACAATGGATGGTAAAATCTGGATTGGGCGCTGCGGACACGGCAATGTTGAGGCGAATGCAGGAAGATATGCAAGGTGCACATCCGTCAAGTCATTCTGAGCTTACTCAGGATAAAAGGCCGAAATTGGAGCGAGCTCACAGTGCTGCTGAAAAGGAGAATTTACCATTATTGCAACACAGTGGCAGTTTATTGAGACGACAATATTCTCAACAAGAACAGGTAGAAAGTTGACAACCATGATATAACATTACTTCCTCATTAATAACTTGATTGAGTTTCTGTCTTAATAATTTTTATATGAATGAGTACGAAGTATCATCTAAGTTTATGTTGCGAATCTGAAACTTTGGATCCAATAGTTCCCCATAAATTGTAAACATATACATATAATCGAAGTTTCTTGTCGTGATAGGTGAATTTTGGATACCTCTGGCTGTCGTAACTCAAAGTGCATTATCGAACTATAGAGTATCAAGTTGTATTGAGTGCCCAACGTTCCCATAACAAAAGCCTAAACGTGGTACATAACTTTGTTCTTCTATTTCAACACGAAAATACTCTTATAAACATATATATGGGGTAAACCGTGGTAAAGCCGACTATCGGGGGATCTAATAATATTTCAGGATCGCTGAACGGATTTTCATGTGCGAGCAACCTAAAAATAGCGACTGTATGATGAGTCATTGAATAATTTAGAACTAAACGAATATGTTGAGACCAATCTCAAATAATTTATATGAATACGTAAAATGGGGTTATTACATTGAAGAATTTCTGTTTCACTGGTAACATCTGCACTTCGAACTTATCAAATTTTGAGTTCCCCTAATCTTGGAGAATTACAGAGAAATGAAACGAAATGATAATTCCGAATGGTAAAAGAGCGTAAAATTATTTACTGGGACACGATATTATTTTGCGTCTCTGTATGGGAGTTCGTGAGAGAATATTCACACAACAGAATGTTCTACCATTTTTCATGGTTCTCTCTCTTTAATAACTTTTGCAAAGATTCCAAATCGGCGAATGTCAACGAGTGACAGTGGCGTTGAGATGTCTGTATCCCCACACTCGCGAAGTTTGCCAACTTCGCATATGACGGTTGGTTCTTATCCGCAACAGACGCCACGACATCCTGCTGCATTTCCCGAGGACGATCCGAATATTTATCGTGGTGAACTGGATGGTCTTATGCGACAACATGCCCAAACTTATCAACGATCCCGGCAAATTTATCAAGTGAGTACCCCTGGGAAATAAGGAAAAACAGCGGGCCATCACAGAAATATTCCTTATCATTTTTCGTTCATCATTTATGATTGCAGGAACAAAATTCTAATATGACTGTGGCATATGGTCATACAGGTGTTGAAAATTCACGCATGCACGTACCACAGCAGCATCAACTTCATCACGTTCAGGGCACACATTTGTCACAATCATTAGCGCCTGACGGCACCAATCCTGGTTCATTGCATCAACAAACGAGTTTTAGCAGCAGCGAAGAGGAACGTAGCACACCCGAGTGTGCCAGCGACGAGCCAGACGAATCTGAAAAGGGTAAGTCACTTTATCCCCTCCTCCACGACAGATAACGATACCTTAGTTGTATACTCAATATAGTGATTAATTATCAGTCAACAATAGTTATGACATTTAGCCGGTCTAAAATCAACATCTTTCAATAAGTATACAGAGATCCTACCGGACCTCATATTTTTGTAATGAAGTGCAACTCATTCCTCATGAAATGTTTCGTGGTATTTGTGGAGATATAAAAAATAACAAGAGATACTGCTTCGTCGCTGTCTAATAAATCTGGAGTACAAATACACATGTAAACATACATGTACAAATACATGTATCAGTGGGGCGTGTGTGACATAGTGATAGAGGGATTTATAGTTGATTAAACACTAAAGCGGCGAAGCGTATGAGGTATTCAATCAAGTGTACAATATTCACAGTGAGTGTTGCATATTGGACAAAAATATCCAAGGCCTCCTCTTCATCCCCTCACACCCCCTGGCCGTCTCCACCTCTACGTCTTTCTCTATTTATCTATGTACACACTATCTATCTCTTACACTCTCTATTAATCTATCTCTCTTGATCTCAATTTTTTTTTCGCACCCATGCATCAGAGTAGATTGAACAAGAACGTATATATATATATA
>JABMBR010004760.1:0-21402 GCA_018881525.1 Meteorus sp. PSUC_FEM 10030008
TATATATATATACGAATACTGTGGATTTCAGACGATGCTGGTAATCCATTCCGATTTGTTAACAATGTCGATGGCCCACCACGTTATTCGATCCTGAATTTCCAAAGGGATGATGATGGAATGTACCGTTGGCATGTTGTCGGCAACTACACTCGTAATTAGCATATTATTAGTATTCGTATGGAAGCGATATGATGAGTGCACGGAAAACAGAAATTTTGTTATGATATCGATGGGAAAGTGGATAATAATGAAATCTTTTCTTTCTTCGTGAGTGATCAATCAGTTTTGAATGTGAATAACTGTTGGTGAAAAAATATTCGGTGGGGTTAGGATAATGGAACACCTGTAAGAATGTAGAACATGATTGATGATGGTTTGGATTCATCAATTGAATGAGAGGTCATCTCGTACGTCCACTCATCATAACGTTTCCAGTTGGAAATGATGGGATTAATTAGTATCATCAATGGATATACACGAACGATAATTTTCATTGTGTTTGTTCCACAGAGAGTACGGATGGTAAACCACGTCTCCATATTGATTCGAGTATAATGAAGTACCGAGGTGAAAATGATTTGGGTCGTCAATATTTTCCCAATTCAACGTGTGCTCAACCATGTCAACCATATCAAGTTAAAGTGCGCGAAAAACAGGACGCATGTTGTTGGCGCTGTCGTAATTGTGGATTGTATCAATACAAGGTTGATGATTATAGATGTGAGGATTGTGAAGTTGGCACGCGGCCAACAAGCGATAAAAAATATTGCGCCAATATTGATGACGATTTTATTGACTATTCAAGTCCATGGGCAGTTGGCGCGATGGCCGTTGCAAGTTGTGGTATATAGAACAACAAATGCGATTATTTATGATTTGTTTTTTTTCCTCGATTTCAATTTCATTTTTTTTTGTCCGATGGAAACACGATTGGAAAAAAAACATTCTTCATCCAAATTCTGACCATTCCTATTGAACTTCCACATTTCCATCGAAAAAAAAGTTGGATGCTTTTGTTGAGTTTCGCGAGAAAGTTTCACAGCTCGACGATATCAACAGAGACTATCCAAGTATTCTTTTTCAAAGTTTACAATAGGATTATATTCTATGAGGGAAGGAATCTGGAGTTTCTTCTGTTCCTCCATCATTAAATGAACATCAATCAATAGGCAGAATAATAAATCGTGTTTCCCTCTATCGGATTATTGTTAACTTCTTTTTTCTGTAATTCTCAAAGATTCCGTTCGGTTGTAGATACTGACTCATCATGTCATATGTTTCAGGTGTGTTATCAACAATTTTCATTCTCTCGGTGTTCTGGATATATAGTGATACACCAGTAATAAAAGCATCAGGACGTGAGCTCTCATCACTGCTTTTAGTCGGTACTCTTGTATCATTTTTGATGACATTTGCTGTCGTCGCTGAGCCCAATAATGAAACATGCGCAATAACCCGTTTTGGAATTGGGTTTTGTTATACACTTTGTTATGCAGCGTTGGTAACTAAAACGAATAGAATCCACCGTATATTTAATATGAATTGTCACAGTCCGCACAAACCAAAGTGCACAAGTCCAAAGTCACAGTTGATAATAACTGGAATGTTAACAGCTGTTGAAGTTATAATAAATGGCATTTGGCTATTGAAAGTGCCACCATCAATAGCACATTTATATCCAACGAGAGATACTCGATTGAGAATTTGTCGTGGACTCGATGACAGATCGTACATGATTGGATTAATTTATCCATTCTTTTTGATAGGTATGTTGTTCATTTGAATAATTCAAAATATTGAATGGGAAGTGATTATCAATCGCAATGTGAAGAATTTCAGATTGTCAGAATGTCAGATTGTCAGATCAATCAGAATGTTAGGATAAAAAATTGGTTGATAAAGCTACCTTGACAGAAAAATTATCAGCTAGATGATGACTGTTTAGAATAATGACTCAGGGAAGTTCTAATATCAGAATCATACAATAGGAATCCACGAAATGTTGACACTTCATCAGTAGTGGTTGATTATTGAACCCAATTAATGATAAGCGATGGTTCTCACAGTTACAACATAACCAATTCATCATAGATCAATTCTGATGATGATGAGTATTGACCGGTATTCATTGACATTTAAAATTTGAACATGAGGTGCGATTCGGGTTCCTATAAAATCTCTCTCTAAATCTGTAGAGGAAAGAAGTAAAGAAAAATATCAACGAATTTCATCCCACTCACACAATGCTTATTATCGATGTTTAGTTCATTACTCTCGTCTATTATGTTAACATTCATATCTGTTTCTTCTGAGGACAATTTTGCACGATTTATCTTTTTCATTTATGATTCTAGTCATTTGTACAATTTATGCAGTGAAAACACGGAAGTGTCCTGAAGGATTCAACGAAACTCGTCACATAGCCTTTACAAACTATACGACAATGATATTGTGGTTTGGATTTGTGCCTCTGTATCTCGCATCTACAAGCAGTGCCATAAGAGTTGTCACACTTGCCTTGTCATTATCACTAAGCGGTTTGGTACAACTGGGTTGTCTATTCTTTCCTAAAGTATACATTGTATTGATGAAACCGGAAAAAAATACGAAAGAATTGGTAATGGCACAGCACAGAAGTTCATCATATTTACCAACGCCTGCAACTCCTATTGTCGTTCTCAATGGTAATCCATTCGTATTTCCCACATCGCCACCAAGGTTGTAAATGTTCGTAAATCATCCTTTGTTTTTGTCGATTTCCATTATGTTTATATGAATATAAATTCATATCATAATTTTTGGTTACTCATGAAGAATTTATTCAGCAATAGTTTCAATAATCCTCTTGATTTCTATAGCAGGACAAACAAAATCAATTTACCTAATTATTTTCAATTACACTTTCAAAATGGATATTTTCACATTTTCTAGGAAATATACTCAGATCGAATACTCAAGGAAGTGAATCATCAGTGAAATTTTCTCTAATAGACAGGCCCACTTTCAATCTATGTAATTTTGAATATAAATTTTTCTCTATCAATAGATCAAAAAATCATAATGAATGATGACTAATTTTTCTTTAATTTCCAGCAAAACTGGAGCCTTTAATGATTGATTCCGATACGACTTCGCACGATACTGTAATGAACGATAATCCAAGCGATTCGGAATTGCACGATACGTGAGGGAAACAAAAGAACCCACGAAAAGATACAGATGAATTCCT
The DNA here is from genome assembly GCA_018881525.1 of Meteorus sp. PSUC_FEM 10030008. Taxonomy (NCBI): domain Eukaryota; kingdom Metazoa; phylum Arthropoda; class Insecta; order Hymenoptera; family Braconidae; genus Meteorus; species Meteorus sp. PSUC_FEM 10030008. The sequence continues at coordinate 3,233 of JABMBR010004760.1, forward strand.
CCAATTTTCATTCGAATCGACAATTCCAAATAGTTTTCTATATGTGAATTGGCAAATGTACAGTTAGTGTAGGAACAAAACATACACATAGTGAACTGGAATATTCTAGCTAATTGTGGAGTCTTCTTCTAGGAATATTACAAAATCAATCATTGAATTCCAATAACGCTAAATCAATCATACATATCGTTAATGTAAGAAATATTACATACTGAATAGTGATAGGAACTATTGCATTGAATATTCAAAACTAAAAATTTCGGATTAGCGGACATATCGGTTAACGATTGAACATACTCTATAGAATCAGTACACATAAAATAATCTCAATGATTATGTGTTGGCTGTGCATTAACTGTTGAAGAAGCGGGTATCCATTGAACCAATTTTTATTCTGCTGATTATTAAAAAATAACATTTATTACTTCTCACATTAATATATGTATATATATTATGGATGTAGTCAATAGTGATTTAGAAAATAATCAAGACTTACATACGCACATACATATCGTTGATTAGATATATGAACAGCTATCATTATGTATATCTGCTAAGTAGTGATAGAAAAAGAGACAGAATTCATTGCCATCACAATAAATGAACACGTTTTTTGTCCAGAACATGTTTGTATATATTTGTACATAAAATGAGGGAATAAATGAATCCATTATCAATGCATGATGAGATGTAATTGATGTGTATGATTATTGAATTGAAATTGATTAATTTTAATGTGTAATAAGTTGGAGATGTTTCATTGAATTTTCTAATTTATTGAAGACCAATTATGTACAAAAATTGATCGTTATGCACCGCATATTGAATTACATACTTGGGTTTATTTATCGAAAATTACAATTTAAAAAATTTTCAGTACATGTAAGCACACATGCATGTAGTCACTACGTGAAGCGGAATTTTTACACATACATTGTATTTTACTCTAAATAATGAATCTGATTGTATCAATTTTTTTGTCTTCAACTTTTGTTTCTTTGACAATTTTACGAAATAGATTCTCTAGGATAAATTACACTTAATGCTGAAAAGCATTTGAAAAATTTTTATTTGCATTGCCGGCGCACATTGTTCATATATCCTTGAAGGCAGTTATGAACAACTAAATATTTATATCTAAAAAAAAAATTATTGCTATGCTATCGATTATAGAGATATCTACAAGTTGCGAATGTTGATGCTCTTATGAATGAGTTTGTGTGTAAATGTGATGTAATGTGGTATAAATAACGAAGGAAAAAAAAAACGATTGTGAATCAATTGAATTAATTCAAATTAATGTTTGGTTGTCGATTGATAATACAAATAGAAACATCTCAAGTATTAAATTCATTCGTTCGGTTTTGAATTCTACTGGAATAAAACTTTTGTATAGATTAACAGTAAATTCATTATCACTATAAGTACCATATACATAAATTGTTATCATTATAACTAATACAATTATAATCATTGCCCAGTAACATTATTACATCGCAATTAATTGACATCAATGAGAATTTATAATTACATTAATGTGTAAAGATATATAGTACGCTCAAACGTCATACGAATGATAATAGAACACTTCTTACACGTATTTATCTGATTAAATTTGAACATATTGAATGGACCATCGTCGATAACATTATAATGAAGTGATAATAATAGCGAGTTATTACTCAACTTATGAATAAATTCATTATCTGTAGGAGTTTATTTGTCAATTACCTGCGACCATTTTTCAATTTTTTTCATTTCAATTGGACTAATTCAAAAATTACTATTCAATTATTTCTTATTCTATGTCTTTTGCTATAATCAATTCAATCAATAAATAATCTGTTTAATTAACGATATTTGCGTTCAATACCAACAAATTTAACTGAAAAATTTATGATAATTCATCTATATACAATAAAATTATTGGAATAAAATTTATGAGTAACGGTATATTATAATTATATTTAATAGCTGCCGTCGGGCAAAGTGATTTAATATCCTGCATTCTGGAAGACTGAGCATTCGTTATACAAATGCCCAAAGTTAATACCAATAAATTTATTTTAATTTTCATATAACAGATCTCTCGAATCAGTTAATATGATTTAAGTGCATTTATATTGAGCTTATTATTTATAATTAAAACAAGTATTAGTTAATTTGAGGTCGATCACCATGACAAAAGCGAAAACGCAGCGCTAAAAAATAAAAAATGAACGTTTGATAACTCAACGATGGTTTTTGAGAAAAATTTTCTAAAAAATATCGTCAATTATTTTCGTTAGACGTTTCTTTCGCCTTTCTATGAATTTGAGCTTTTATATGATTTGAGCGACATGATTGAGCGTTCCAGAATGAATTAGTTGCTGATAAAATTGAAATAAAGAACTTCGAAAGTTTCAATGTGTTGAATTTCATGTTTGTTTTGAAATGTATCTTATTTTGTTTTTTTCGTTTTTGCTTTCCCTCCCCTCAAGACAATTAAGTTTCTTGCCGCGTATTTCTATGTTGCACGTGACCGACCTATGCAAAGTACGCTTTTTATCGCGTTGCTTTTGCTCCTAAGGCCTTTTATGGACGGAATGGCTGATAAGGTATTGATATAGTTATGAAATAAACGATATAACCGTAAAAGGTAGTATCAACATTCGATACAATTATCCGCTGTTCAATTGAGAATTCCACTTAAACTTTAATTAATTAAAATTTAATCGCGAATTCTTGGTGATCTAGCGTTAATTTGAGTTATAAGAGCTGTTCCTGTATTATGAATATTTCTCACATCTAGGAATGCTTACTGTTACGAATGATCGATGATTTGTGAATTTGTGAGAATAAATATTATATCAGAGATTCATGAATATAATGAAATTGTTCATTTATGAATCATCGACCTTTGTCATTATCCACTCAATGATTTATGAAATTTTATCAATTTATAAAATACAGTTTAAGTCCCACAGCCGCACGGTTCATGAATTTGTAAAATATTCTTGTAATTGTACATTAGATATTCAATAATATTCATTAAGTACTCAATTAGTCATGACAACCATTTTCTACAATATTTTTCATAAAAAGTTCATCATATTCATATAAATATCAATTGAGCGTTCAAAAAACATTTTTCAAAAATTGACATTTTGTCTCACAAAATTTGTTAATCACAATCCTACAAAAATTTTCAATTCTCTTTTCTTATTTTGTTCCTCATAGGTTCTTAAAAATACAAATATTCACATACAAAATTTACGTTTTTGATGAGACAAAGTGGATCAAAGACAATATAGAGATGACGATGTCATTTTGATAAAGTGCAAAAATAGATATTTTACCTGAAGTTAAAACGTACGTTAAAATGAACTTTCGCGTTTAGATTTTAATTGCACTGTTGTATCCGGACTTGGTGTCATAGCTGGATTGTCATACGCGAAATCTAAAGTATTGTCCTCAGTAGCTTCACGCCGTGATAAAGTAGTGCTCGAAGTATTTGTAGTTGAACATTCATTAGAGCTCTGCGATGACGGTGCAACTCTTCCACTTATGGTCGGCATAATCAACCGCGCGTTGTTCTGCTGTTGTGATTTTACAGCACCGCCACCAGTTTCCACATCGTTGCGCACATTGTCGTTGCTCGTGTTCTTCTACAATGATGTATATGCGAAAGATCACAATTTAAATGAAAATGACAGTTTCAATGACTACGTAAAATAGACGCAGAACAATCGAAGAATGCGAATTTCATTATTATTCTCATACCTTTACCCATTTTTTCCCAAATATTTTCACCAAAGCTACACGTATTTTTTTCAACTTTAAAAATGTTTTCACAAGTAAAAACACAATCACAAGTGTTACAAAAATTGTCAGAGCGAATGAAATTTTAACCAATGTTGATAGTCGCGCTACTTCCCCTGAAAAATAAAAAGAAGAAAAATTTTTATTTATCTATTCACTTTGATAATCAGATCAAAAAAATTTAGGTGGATGCTTCAATTTTATCATAACAGAAGAGCAACCGGGAATATCTCATCGACTTTGAAAATAAACTTCGCCTCACAACGTAAAATTTATAAATTAAAATTCAATTAAAATATTTGTCTTGATCAACCTTCATGATCTGTCATTTCAACTAGTCTCCACACTTGCATCTAATTCCATTGCATTATTTTACTATTCATTAAAATAATTCGTACCGACCCATCATAAATCTGCTGAACGAGTCGAATTGTTGACGCTTATCAAGTTTGTCCAAGATAAACAGATATCATTGAAAGAAATCCAAGTACCCTTTGAACGTTAATCGTGTGTGAAAGGAGAATTCAAGTCAGGGCTCCTGGACGAGTTTGATAGTGAGCAAATGTTCTTGTTTCGTATTCCATAAAAATAATCATTTTTTGTCATTTATCTCAGTCTTCATAAATATATATATAAAAACGTCATAGTCTCTATGCTCTTATCGTAAAATTTATGTTTTCATATTTTTACCTTGCTGTGGTACAATGCACGGAAGAAGGGGATAAAGTTGCGGTCGTAAATCGGGACAGGGATCGTTACGTTTTAGGTCGTCTGGTTGGCGAGGAAGTTTTTTATGGCTATTAGTCGGATCATGGGTAACGTCCGGATCGCATCCATCGATTTTATATATATGTGCTCGTAATTCTTCGTCTACATAATAATTCAACTCAATGTGTATGTATGTTTATATCAACGTTCCCATGACGTGCCTTTTTTTGTTCTTCTTTAGGTTATTATTCGTTAAATCTTTTTGAATTTTTTCATCAACTTAACTAAAGTGATACAGTCGTCATCTTCCACTTTCCACGGAGTTACACGAAGTGTTATATTATGAGTCTCGTTCTGGATGATGTTAACATGTAGTAGTGTCTACTGCCCTAAGATCCCACAGCTTTTAGAGTATTTGAATTCCAATTCCCGCTCTCGACGCTCTAGGCACCTTTGTGGGGTACACGTCGGCAGTTATAATCAATATTGTCATTACGGTTTTTTCCGCTTAAGACAAAACATCGCTTTTGAGTATTGATACTCTAATTGGAAAATAATTGATAAGGAATAACATCAATATGGGACAAAAGAGATCGAGCTCTCGTTCCAGATCAAATGAACGAGAAAATGAACGATTGAAGGAAAAAATCGGGGATCTAGAGGAGCAGATGAGATACGTGATGAAGTCCGTAAAACTGTTCGAAGGAGGTCAGGGAGCCCAAGCCGAGAAAAAAGAGAAAGAGAAGGTAAATACAAAAATCCAAATATAACTGTAATTCCACACGAATGTCAAATGGCTTAGTTTCCATACGAAATTGGTTGCGAATCATCCCTCAGGTCTACACAAATGCAACAGTACATTTAAAGATGTATACATAGATATGTATACGTGAATGATACTGATATGTATTTGCGAGATTTCCTAATTAAAGATCTATGATGGAAGAAGAATGTGGCAATGGGTATAGATCCCTTCAGAACTCATAGTTATGCTGCAGAAATTTTCTCGTACTCATTCTTTACGGAACGGGGAATAGATGTCAAAATAGTGTTTGTAATTTTTCCTAAATTTTCATTCCCAAATAATGACTAAAAATATTATTTGAATTTTCCATCACTAATATACTTGTATTTTTAATTTTTTCAATAGTTAGGAAATAAAATTTTCATTAGAAAAGACTTGAACGATTCTGGTAGTTATTTGGCGAAGAAAGTTGGGTTGCAACATCGCTCAGCGGGAGAATGGTTGTATATATTTATATATAAACACACATATATGTATGCGATAGTTTTAATTGGTCATGCGGTGTTGCCAAATTACTTTTCAATCAGCTCGCGTAGTCCGTCGCGTTTAAAAACCAGTGCGATTAACACGATATTTCTCTTTTATTTCATCGGTAACCCCAAATTCAATTCACATCAATTCATTACTTGTAATCTAAAGTTGCATCTGTTCATTTTTCATTAACGAAAGTTGGAATTATCATGCAGAGAAAAAAAACCTAATCTCGGTATCCCTCACATTATAAGACCTGTGCAAACTCCACATTGGAGCAATACGCGAGAGTCTTAGAACGATGGATAAGATATTCAAAAAGGAATAATATTTGGCCGAGCGAAGCCAGTGTTCCGGAAGTAATAAACTATCTAACAAGAATGTTCGAAGGAGGAACCCCCTATGGTGAATTGCGCACCATCAGATCAGCACTAGTTCTCATTTCATCTTCAGATCTAGCATCAGATCGGCTTTTCTCAAGATTTATGAAAGGGTTACAAATAGAAAAAAACGACTAATACACGTAATCCAAATACATGAAATAATACACCAGTGTTGCAATATTTAAAGAAACTGCATCCACTCAAAATCTTAAACTTAAAAGAAGCAACGGAAAAAGTAACAGTTTCATTAGCATTAATAACTGCTCATAGGCTTCAAACGTTGGCGATACGATACGACGAACAGCTGGTTGGTCGAAAAATTCTTAAACCTTCGCGAAATTCTATGACAGACCAATTCAGTCATCAGAAAATTTTGCATACACCATTTTGAAGCATTGAATAGTGTAAAGGTATTATTGGTATAAATAAATAAAAACAATTTGTGTTATCATTTGGCTCTCAACAACTACATCTTAACATTATCGAGAACAAGACTCGTAATAGAATCGTTTGATCGAGATTATTTGAAGAGTCTCGTTCGAAGATGATTGATCCATTTCCTGACCCAAAAAAAAAAAAAAAAATTCACGGACGGTACCACCCAACCTGGATCATCTCAAGCTAACAAGGTAAGGAAGGTGACAACAAAAAAAATAGTGACCGCTAAACATAATGAGAATATAGAATATAACGTTCGACGCGGACCCCACAGAGGCGCCTCGAACGTCAAGAGCGGGAATTCGAATTCAAATACTCTTATGTTGTGGAATTTTAGGACAGTAGTTTCTACCCTGTTACTACCCTCCATGTTAACAATAAGGTGAAAGTTAGAATTGATGTGTAAATATTCATCACTTTCAACCGACTTGTTCTCAATTTCCAAAATCGTCACACGATTTTTCCACTTGCGTGTTTCGATCCTGAGTGAACAAGGAACAAAAAAATATGCGACCATGATCAATTATGTGGAGAATTAATAACAAATGATTATCTCAAACACAATTCGCGCTTTCACATTATCTCGAATTTCTCATATTTTCTCTTGTCATGCTTTGGGATCCTTCGGTTTATACATAAATAAAATCGCGTGATTATAATCCTCCATTAACATGCACATTCATGAACACAAATACATGAAATATACATACTATTATAATATGAACATAAAAAGGGGTCGAAGTAGTAAAACCGAGTGGTATTTTGCGTGCAGACTGATTTTCATTGAGTATAGTTGTGTAGGAGAAATAAAGATGAAGTGTGGCAACATAACGTCAATAATATGCGAGAAATAAGCTGAACCATCTACTCAAGTATACTCTAACTGAAAAACTATTTTCCCGATGAAAATTTATCGGAACAAGAATCGAATCAAATTATGAATCAATCAATTGAGAATTCTGTTGTCTTAATTTTACTTCCTATTCTAATGCTATCAATAATAATTTCGATATCATTACACATTTTTTCATTTTCGTTGGTGAACTCAGGGTCACTCGAAATTAATATTCATCAAACGTACTGGTGTGTACACACAAACTTACTTTTCAGGTTACTGTCATGGTCCAGGTCCGCACGAAGTACATATCTCTGATCGTGCAGATACTCTAAAACACAAACATGCAAGAAAAAAATTTTAAAAAACAGTCCATCATTTAGTTCAGTCTAAAAATACATTCGTTCGTTTCAACATGTACTAAAATAGAAATGAGAACAATAACGAGAAGTAAATACAGCAAAATAAGTTCCATATCGACAGTAAAAGAGAAAAGAAAAATTAGTGAACTGGAAAAATTTCGTAATCTAATTTTTAATGATTGACAATAATGATTGTATTAAAAGAGCAAGTTACTGACACAGGACATGGGAGATGGGTGAAATGTTGTGGAATTGATAGACGGGCTCAAGGAACACACAAACATACACAAGATATAGTTAATATCCTCAAAGTTTGTGACTTTCTTGCGATAGCACGTTAGCGCACTGCACTAACTCGATAACAAACTATATAGTTTCTTGCTAAGTCGACAACTATAACCCTGCGGATGTTGACACGTTAAGTGAACGATGTGTAATGATCTTTCTCGGCTAAACAGTCATCTCTTATACTCTCATATTTATAGACCTGTGCAACATGTATGACTTGTCATGATGAACTATATATATTCATTCATTCATAAACAATTGACATGTGTGAATGTCATTTCATCTCATGTTTCATCAATAAAAGTTTCGACATGATCATGAATAATGCAGGACAATTTATTGTATCAGATGCTAAATCGCATTGGATTCAATTTATTTCATATTAATTACATGAAACTAATCACATCGAATTCATTTCAGTCGTCTCTATTTTCGTCTGCCTAATTTTTTGCCATTTTTTAGTTGAACTGATTTAATGATTGAAGAGTTACATTTTGATGGTCATTGAATGCTTTTCCAAGTAATCCATCAAAAACCATTGCGATGTTCTGATATAAAATACAGAACACGGTTTTTTGTATTAAATTTGAAAAATTCATCGACCCATGCAACATTTTTCCGATATTCAATGATCAATGTTATGAATTGTTGCTCATTCAAGACCAAATTGATCTGTAAGAGAGTCCTATATCATATTGCAACTCTTGTTAATCATTATCGTAGCTTTTATCAGTAGTTTTTTTCATCTATTCAAAGAGTCCATTAGTTTAGCTACTTCTATTGATAAAGTTCATGAGGAAAAGGATGAGATGATGTGTGGGTTTGTAACGGAAGTTATACAGAAGTCGTTGGTATTCCTTCTCTCTTTCTCATCATTCGTCATGTTTCTTGTACACGATAATGGTCCCACCAAGTTTCCAACGTTAACGATACAAGAATAACGTCGAAGCAGAGATTCTGTGAGAGTAATGAGAATTTTATACAGATCATATAGTACATAGTGGCCTTGTAAAATAAGGGTAGATGTGAAATGTTCATTTTTATTATTTTTCTCCATGTAGATTAATGACTGAAGGAGAGTATGTATGTGTTTTATCTCATATACGAATGTGGATACCAAAGACAATGGCAATTTCTTGAGGCACTCTCAATTCTCTACCGGAAGTGCTCGAGGATATTAAGCTTCCTCACCCGCACTCCACTTTCTTCATGGACTTAATTCTACCTTCACTATGAGAGGGTTGAACTCTCCTTCTTGACGTTATCTGGATGTGGAATATATCGAGCGAAACTCGTTAAGCTTACGTCATCATGTCCGCAAGAAATACTACAAAGTTTCCATAAAATATCTCAAATAATTGTGTAATGAAAAAATTCTGTAGCTATTCAATTTTTCTTTCATTTTTTATTTTTTTCTTCACGCTTTTTTTGCATCCACAACTTTTAGTGATGTGTCTTGTTAAACCGAGACAATGAAATGCTTTTATTGTCTTCAATTGTTTCTGTTGATATACATTCATGATTGGCAGACACTAGACGATTTTGTAGTGATTTGATCCAACGAATTATACGCCATGATGAAAATTCATTTTTGTTTTTTCATAATGATCATTTGAATATAAATAAATTTATTCGAAAATGTTTGGCGTTGAGAAATGTCGATTTATCCCTCACTCTGTATATTGACGATTGATTTTATAAAGGGGCATCGCAGTTTGCATCTTTGATCATTTGATGCAATTCGTGCAATTATATACTCTGGATGTCAAAGAGACAATTAATAATTTTGTTATAGAATATGAATCCTCATAATAATGACACTCTACAAATTGCAAGTAATTTCTCTTTGCATCCTTGGAATGAAGCCAAATTTCTTCACATCGATTCGTATCACAATTCCCACAATGTTCTTCTTTTCCCCACAAAGAAATGAAACGTGAACAAATTCTTTCTAAAACAAGCAAAAATCAATTTTCCCAAGCAATCACCATAGTACTCTCCTCAAACATAAAATTCCCCTGCTCTCCCTTAAAGAGCCCAATTCAATTCCCTGTAAAGAACAATAATACCCTCAAAAACATGTCGAATAAACATGTGGATAATATCAATGCATGGGGTTTGAATAAAACCATGAAGAAAAACAGAATATAAAAGAATAAAATAAAATAAAGCGATGTACAACGGTTCATGCAGAAAATCATTTTGTATATTCGTGTGTATTTGTAAATGTGGTAGCGCAGACGCAGACAATTGAGAAGTTAGGTCGTGATGGCAACCTGCGGCAAACAATAGCAATCGTCGTTAGCTTCTCCTCGTTCCCCGCATCATCAAAAACACGCGGTGCCATCGTGTACTTTCATCCAAGACTTGGTTCTACTCTCTATGGTGAATGGCAAGAATGCTGACATAGTTATATATATGGAAGATTGGTATACACAGTGGCGTGGTAAAGCAGCACTCGTATTTATCCTGACAGAGCAAATGAGAGTTAGAAGCCAGTTTGAAAAGGGGGTTGCGAAGGCGCAATGGCAAAACCGCACAGTGACTTGTACGGGGTCGGGTCGCACTGAAATCGATTCGCGTTGAGGTAGTGGATGGGTATTATACGAATATATATATGTATACAGGTATATATACACATAATGGTGTCGAGTTAAAGTCTAACGTGGGTGGTTTACACATTATTCCACGTGCCAACGACGTGAGTCACGCTCCAATGAAGATTCCTATCGAGTTCTCAATTTTAAGAGATAATTTTACAGTAGAGTGAAAAATACGTCTTGAACATACGACTTTCATATTTACACCGTTGAAAATATTGACGTGAACTTTTGTAGAATTATCTGGGAAATTTGAGATTTATTTTATAACTTGAATAACACGGACTTTGAATTTTATATCGAGGATATCTCACGATTTTTAATGCTCGCTCGAGTTGTTGAATTAATGGTTGGCGGATGTTTTTCGTGGTCGATCAATCGATGATCTGTGCAAGCTTTAGTATTATATCGAATTCTTTAGGTTATGAAGGATTTTATGATGTTCATATCGATCGGTGAATTTTTCTGGATGAATAAGACTCATGACACGAAATTCGTTGTGATTCATACGGCTGACTGAATTAAAGTAGTAAGATTTGAGCTTGAATTAGCTTATGACAGGTTAAAAATGTTTGATAAATTCTTGGAGATTGGAACGTGAAATATGAAGACGAATTGAAATTTTTAATCGCTTTATTTTGGCTGTCAATTTTTCGATGAGAATTTTTATATTACTTTCTCGTTCATTCGTTTTTCATTTATGTTCACACGTATTCCATATTATCACGAGTAGTTCAAAATCCCATACATATCCAATGCCATATTTTATATCTCCCACGAAACATCTCAGATATACAGATAATTTGTGATTAATTGTTCAATTATTTTCCAACACTTCTTCTATCCAAACAATATTTTTCCCAACGGAAATTCATTTGAGATTGCATTGTGCGGGGATTACTTTTTCCGTGTCTCTTTGTTTCTGAGATCAAGTAATCCAAGATTTTTCGTAGAGAAATAAAAAGACGAGTGACTGTGGAATCCTCTATCCAATAAATTGGACACCCACGAAAACCCAATTCAATCTTCATCGTAACATCCGAAAGATGAATGTTGGTGTGTCTGTGTGAGAATAAAATGTTGAAGTTCAACGAGTATATTGTTATGAATTGTTAGGAAATGTTTATTAATAATTAGAAAATGTCACGTTCATGAAATTTTTTCTTACACTTTATATTGTTTCATGTTGGAAAAAAATTGTTAAAAAAAAATCTGCATTCTCACAATTTCATTCTTCTATTGTCCTTCTTTGTCTCCTCTGTTATAATTAAAAAAATGTGTAAATATAAATATCCGTAGCACTGTTGTTAAATTATAATTAGCGAAAAAGAATTCAAGAATAATAACCGAGCAATATGTGAATGGAATAATAAAAGCAGGACAAAACACAAAAGAAGAGTCGCTCGTGCGCCACTTTTCTCACCAACATAGCACGACAGTTTTACCACCAATAGAATTAAAATTGAGAAGATCTCGCTCCGATATACAAAAAATTATACCTGAACTGCCTTTTATGAGGAGCATTGCGATGTTCAGATAGCGAATAAAAATAAAGAAACGATATAGATTAAATAATTCAAAAACTAACTCCCAAATCCGGCGTCAACTACAGTACAAATACGAAGACGAGAGAGACACGAAAGAGAATAAAAAAAAATATCCACGTCTCGATGAGTCACCGTGGGATCCGTTAGGGGAAAAAAAAGAAGAAAAAACGATGGCATAGAGAAAGAGAGTCAGAGAAACAGGACAGTCAGGTGTAGAGAACCATTACAATATTCAGGTGTGTGTGTGTATTTGTGTATACTCAGGTGAATCGAATGCCGTCCTCATTCCCAGTCATATACATATGTATTAAGTAACACAATAAATTAAATGTAAGCGGAAGTGCGCAAGAAGGATTCTAACATATCTTTCATGTTTGACCGTGATTAATTATTTCTACACATTTCCATGAATAAACTTGACCATTTTATTATAATTGTGAATATTTAACCACAAAAGTTTATTTGCAATTTTATTTTTCACATTAATGATAGCTGGAGGACGTTGTGGAATTTTTCCAATGACGCATTTTCTCTTTATAATATTTTATCATGGATGGAGTGATTATGTAATTGATGATGATTGTTTAAAGTTAGTCATTGAATCGTCAGAAATAGACTGATAGCTGATGAAATTTATGTTTGAATGGAGGAAAAAGAAACGAGGCTACAGTGTGCGGTTAAAAATTGCACCAACTGTTCAAACATAGATGAACATTTGTATAAATGTAACGGTACAAATACGCGTATGAATGATTAATAGTTCCATTGAGTTTCAATTTTTTCTCTGACGCTTTAGCACATATATCATATTTTTCGATTCTATCTTGATGTTAACTTTGATGAATGGTTTCATAACGTTGTTTATGATTCAATCGTATTGAATTTTTCTTTGGATTTGAGATTCAGAAATTTAATTGGTAACATGATTCATTTTTGGTCACGTCGTATTTCTTATCTTCGAATTCATGGATGAAATCAATTATACAAATAATTTATGGAGACTAAGAAATATTATCTAATTATTTGAGCATAATCGTCAAAAACGTTCAAGTGAAACCAGAAGGAGAAATATTTTCATCACGACTTGATTTACTTCATGTAGGAAAAGTTACTTGGGATCTCTCGATGTGAACGTGGAAGAACAAGTGAATAATCGAGAAGAAATATAATTCAAGGAGTAAAGCTGCGATCATTTCTTTTCTGTTGTCCTTCAGGTGATTGATACTAAAGTTGAAATGGAATATTTTCGGGAAGGAGTAGATCGATGATGAGGTTACTAAGTGGAAAATACATTTCAATATTCATCTACTCAACTACATTTATATTCACTGGTTTCGAAATAATCGTTCGTAGTCAGTGAAATTTCTCTATTAGGCAATGTCAATGTTTTTCAGTTCAACCCGGAAATATTAATCATATTGCATTTATTATGAATTTCTTCCATGCGGGTTGGTTTTCGTTGGTTGCTTAAGAATACTTCGGAGAACCTTGACCAATCGCTAGTCCCTAATATTTTAGTCTCTAATTCATGTATACCACGAAATAAAATGAAAATGGATTGTATGGACTATAATTGGAGTCAATGATGACTATCTGATCCCATTGAAGTTTTCTTATAAAAAAATCAATTTTCTCAATTTGGCTGATGTAACTTCTGCAGAACCGAAGAAGAATTGATTCTGATCACTTGAATTCCACTTTCGTGTACTCAACGATTATGTTGATAGTTGGATAATTGAAGTATTGATGAACCAATTACCCATTCAGCAATTCATTGACGGGGGAAGGAATGATATGAATGTTGCATAAACTTTTGAATTTCCTACCAAGGATGACGAAGTGAAATTCGTACATTAAAAGTTTCAGATTGGAAATGAGTTTTCTTCGACACTTTTTTTCAAAATTAAATCACATATTGAGGTTTTGGGGTGCAGTCTATCTGGGATATTCCAAGTACTGTGGACTTTGAAACTTTCTGTTTCAGAACTTCTGCTTCAAAGCCTACTAGACAAATGGGAAAGGTTCCAATTGGTGCGCGCCCCTCCAAATCTGAGAAATAAAATACTACCGCTGAGAGAATCCGACTTTAACACACACAGGGATATTTTTAACGGTCAAAGTTTTTTAGATGGGTCCAGAGTGTCCTATTGTGTGTTCTGAGGGTCAATAACACTTTTCTAAGACGTTTCGTTGTTGGAAATGATGACAATCACGAACGAGAATAAAAGACACTTGATATGTAGGATTCTGTTATGATAATTTTTTTAGTCACGATTGCTATCTCCACACGTGACCATTTGTTTCCTCATTTGCCATCAGGTTCTGTTGCGACAGAGTATTCAATGCGTAAGGGTTCTAAGAAATTTCCTGAATAGTTGATGAAACTTTTTTATAATTAATTGAATGCTATGACAATGAAGTAATTCCGGATTGGAATGATTACCATACATCGATTAAACATAGTTGGATCATTAATACAAATTCCAATAATCAGAAATATGGACTAGATGATGATCATGTTGATAATTACAAGTGAAACTTCTTTAGTAAATATTGAAATGTCAATTGGTAGTGCGAATTACTTCCAGTGTGAATTTAATCTTTGACTAACGAGAAAAACTTTCTATTTTTCTTGGCACAATTTTTTATCAGAAGTGAAGAAAATTGAAGTATAAAATTTCACAAATGACCAATGTCAAAGTTTGTTCGCGGAAATGTCGGAGATAATACAAAAATTTATCTGAAAATTTCATCTTTCGTTGAGCGAACTCCATTTTTTCACCTTTCTTCGGAAAAATTTCCATGTGTCTCGTAAAGTTCACGTTGCACATGTTGAGATGTCAATGAACTATTCATTTGACCGCTGCAAATTATTTTCACACAAACCATAAACGGAAAATATTTTTGTGGTAGTTCTGACACTGTTCTTGTTTTCATAACAACTCCATTCATGAGTTTAGTTAACGAATAATTTTGATGTTTGCAGATGGATCGTGTTTCATAGTCTTCCTACCATTGATTTTTGAAAAAAAATGGAATTTTCGGCTCGATCATATGATGAAATTCACTTTAAAATTGCTTCATAACTTGAATTCTAAACATTGTCATACAAAATTTGAATTTTTTCAGGGAATACTAAAATTTTTGACTTCTCATGAACTTTTTTATCTCTAACAATTTCTTTGATAAAAATTCTTCAACAAAAGCTGATCACTCGGGTTATTCTGATGTTGGTTCATGAGTGACACTCACCATAACTTGCAGATATCCATCAGTGTAGCGATCAACTTTTCCGTTTCATATATACATACTTGAAGTTTATTGATATATGAGAAGCTGTCAAATACCATTGGCATCGTACTTGATAATTCAACAGAGAAGAAAAAAACGGTGGAAAAAAATTATAAAATACCGCATCGTCGGCAAATGTATGCTTGCAAGGCAAGAGATCGTAAAAAAAATGTTTATGTATATACATACACATATTTGTATGAACAAAATTTATGATGACCACGCCTCCCGCATACGAGCGTTCTACTCGTTCCTCATTCATGAATCTTGTGTGCATATTCCAAGATGTCCATACAGTCGAGTCGACGCAAATCACTTTGAGTTATCGGATGCGTTGTATTCAATTTTTTATTTTATTTCTCGTCCCCATTGTTGAAATGTAAAAGAGAGGGCGCAACGAAATTTCATTTTTTACTGGAGATGCCGTGAATGAGATTCAAAAGAGACGGTATGCTGAACGGTGACATGACAAAATCTCTCCATGATAAAATATCTCCACGATTCAATTTCTCCACGATAAAATTCTATTGATTATTGAATTGATTTTTCTTCGAAACCTGTTGGAAATTGATAACGTAGAATTTTATTCCAATATTGTCAGTTGACGATATTCGTAATAATATATGTATATTTGATGTGAGTTATTCCATGTAAATTAATTGTTTACATTTAGTATGAGTAATGGGGTTCATCAAAATTTTGGAACATTACACCGTTTATTCTCAATTGATGTTATCTGTAGTAATATATGTGTATTTAATGTGAGATATTCCACGTAAATTGAATGTTTACATGGACTATAAGTAGTGGGGCTCATCAAAATAATGAAGATTTATGCCGTTCATTGGTAGTCTCCATGTTCTATAAGTAGCTGGACTCAATGAAGTATTGAAGTAGTCTACCGTAGTTGATCTTCTTGTAATAATGCGTACAAAATGCCGCTGAAATTCGCTGAATAAAGGAAATGAAAAGTGCATGACGGTTACATTTATACGAAACATAGAGAAAATAAAAACTCAATAACGTGGCGTTGTTGTGAATACAAAACTAAAATGAAGTGTCTCAATATAATATACACAGATTCCGATGAATGCAACGGTACGCTTATCTTTGTTTACTACATATCCATCATATATCACTTTTGTTAACGTTGTCAACATTGTTATGGTGGTTATCATTGTTGCCAGTATGTATTATAAGAT
Organism: Meteorus sp. PSUC_FEM 10030008; assembly: GCA_018881525.1. Taxonomy (NCBI): domain Eukaryota; kingdom Metazoa; phylum Arthropoda; class Insecta; order Hymenoptera; family Braconidae; genus Meteorus; species Meteorus sp. PSUC_FEM 10030008. Next base: position 19,964 of record JABMBR010004760.1, read on the forward strand.
AATTCGAATTTTTAGGAAATGTAATTGGAGATATTCCTATTCATACGCATGCTGGTGATGCTGTTAAAGTTGAAATTTCAGATGTTGTGAACAAAATCAAACGAAAGGCTGAGAAATCTGATGATAAGCCAGTTAAATTGATTTCCAATCAATTAAATAGAGCCAAATCGCCAGTGACTGCTCGTATGCCATCAGTGGACATTCTTTCACGTACGGTTCAACGTTGTAGGCAACGCCAGAATCATAATATTTCTGATCCAACAACACGTGCAGACATCGTATTACCTCATATGTTATGTACGACAAACAATGATGAGCAATTTTTATTGCACGATAGTGGTGGAGGTGATTCGAGATGTTTGATGTTTGCGACTCAAAAAAATTTGGAGTTTCTTGCATCATGCGAACAATGGTTTTCTGATGGAACATTAAAGACAGTTCCATTGTTATTCAATCAATTATACACCATCCATGGAATGAAGAATGGGAAAACATTGCCATTAGTATATGTATTGACGCCTCGGAGGACTTAATCCGTGTATAAGCAATTGTTGACAGTTTTGAAAGATAAACTTCGAAATTTTAGGGCTGAGCGGATGATGGTCGATTTGGAAAAATCATATATTAATGCTTTTACTGACTGTTTTCCAAACATAAATATTGTTGGCTGCTATTTTCATATGACACAATGCGTTTGGAGAAAAATTCAGCATTACGGTGTGCAAACAAATTATAATACTGACATAACATTCGCTCGTAATATTCGAATATTAATTTCCTTGGCATTTGTACCTGTCAATGATATAATCCATGCATATGAAGAACTTGTTGCTACCGAATATTATAATTTACATAGCGAGCAATTGAATGATTTAATTGAATATTTCGAGAAAATATGGATAGGGGGGAAGAATCGCATCGGTAAGCGTAAAGAACCATTAATCGCATTAGAAATTTGGAATTTCTATGATGCTGTTATTCAAGATCATGCCCGTACGAATAACGTGTGTGAAGACTGGCATAATGGATTTAATGGTCGGATTCAGATGTGTCATGCAAAGCTAAACAAATTCATTATGGCTTTGAAGTCGGAGCAAAGTATTACTGACTTGACAATGACACAAATAAAAACCGGATTGGACGTCCATCATAGAACTCGTGTAACATACCGGGACCATGGTGAAAGATTGAAAATCATTGTATTAAATTATGATTCAAATGACAAAATCGGATATTTGCGTAATTTAAGTTCGTTGATTATTGTTAATTAATAGCTTTGATTATATTTTGTTTTGTTTGTATTGTGGCATTTATAATAAAAAGTTATGGGATTTTATAAAATATTTCAACTATAATAAATTTTCAAAACAGATCAAAAAAAAATTTGTTGTTGGGAGATTCTGTCGTTCTGTTGTATAATACTTAAATATTCTGATGAG
>JABMBR010004761.1:0-76363 GCA_018881525.1 Meteorus sp. PSUC_FEM 10030008
ATATATATATATAAATGTTTGTATAGATGGATGCAATGGGTATATGTGGGAATGTCGGCATCCTCATTAAGCTAGCATATAATATAGGTATCCCTTTTGCTTCATGTGCAAATCTATGTACTTATATGGCATGCGGTGTGTTTATTTCAACTTACGTATGTATGCGTCAATAGCCATGCACGCGATGTGCTTGGCGCCAATATGTTTCTTTTCTTTCCATATATATTCAACCAATATTCACTTGTATAAATATATATGTTTATTATTATATACAAGAGGAATGGGGAGCGAGTCTGGAAAATCTATAGCCGAGCTGTCATCAGCCAATAATTTCCGTTGATATGTTGTGTCGTTCAGGCTGTACACGAATGTTTAAACGTGTGGATTGAGTTATTTTTATATCAGACTTGATTGTTTGTGGTGAATTTGTTGGGGAATTGAGAGGATGGTGAATTGGTATTGAGAGTGTGGTGGATTTTGATGATTTTAGAATTCGTTTTTTGTTTTTTCTTTTAGTGCAGATTTTTTTTGTTGGGTTTTGGACTCATTTTTGGGTTGATTGTGGTGTAGAGAAACGAGAAATTCGATGAGACTTAATTTTTTATCATCGACATGACCACATCGATTACGTATATAATGTATCCGCCATTTTTGGTTGTTTAGTATATATAGTATAGACAGGTTGTGCATTTGAACTGTCGAAGCGCGACAATCGTCGAATACTCCGACGTAGTTGTGGCGCGTGCCAAAAATTGCAGAGAACCGCGTGGACGTTAATTTAGACGAGCGTCGTAGACACCACGCGGTACTCGAATCTATTTTTTGGATGCGACGGCGTTCCACTCAAAACATTTATTCTTTCTTCTTATTCTATTCGTACTTCATACATACATGTAAAGACGTACGAGAAAGAATATAAAACGAATGAATTGATGAAGAGAGAAGCTGAGACAGAGTATAATACTTGTGAGGATCGAGTGAGGTGAAAAGCATGAGAGAAAGAGAGAACGGTGCGGGCTAATTGCTCAGTCTCGTGAGTTGACAATCCACCGCTTGGCTCTATTGTTTTTCTTCTTTCTTTCCGTTGTTTTTTTTTTGTTTTTTCAAATTTTATTTCTCTCAAACGAGAACTGGTTGAGAGAGAAAAAAAAACCAATGTCTGAAGTTTGTGATGCTATGAGTAAGAGAATCAGGAGTAGTTAAAAGAAAGAGGGAGTGAGTGAGCTAGAAGAAAGAATGAATCTCTCTCGGGTGTACGAGGTAGACGAGACGGAATGCAAAATAGAGCCGCAAATCCTTGGATCAAAGAGAGAGGAATGGCTAAACGACCCGTCTCGACATTTCGCTCGCTGCCTGCTCGACTTTGCGGCAGTGTCGTTGTCGTATGGATAATCCTCTCCCTAAGGTGCACAGTGGCCAGCCCATACTTTATACCCAACATTTACACAGTAAATATAATTCATCTAACTTTCACATTAGCTCTTGGTGAGATTGACAGAAATAATTAAAGGCTTAAGTGGTTTATAATCTAGAAATTGGTCTGGTCAATTGACGCAACACAAATCCTTTATTCGCCATGTTGATAAAGATACTTCGTATTGAGAACAAAATAGTTTTATCAAGGACATAACGTTGAATTGCCAGGAGCAGTATGTATCATCGTAACACACGTTCGTTCATGCATGCCCAACGTATTTGAAGATTTAAAAAAATTTCAGGGTCACGTTATTGTTTGTGCTAAAGATCTCTGGCAGTGTCGGCACGAATGCATTCTATACTTCGTGGGATTATTAACCGTATATATATACGCATTTGAAATTTTTCATATAATGACCCACCTCACGGACCGTAACGGAGGATGCAGAGAGATCCACTCTTTACGCTTGTCGGCGCGACCCTCTTTCAACTGTGGATGCCCACGGGCCATCATCGTCCTCGCGTCGCGCCTCTCTTGCGTGTATAAAGTCTCTTTCGATGGAGCGCGAGGTCGAGGGACGTTCATGCATCGAGGGTAATTTCATTTGCTCAAGTCAAATGCAGTTAAACATTTTTAATCAATGTGCGGTAGTCGAAGGCTCTTCGTATAGTCAAAGGACGTTCGTTCACCATACCAATAATGTGTATATGCAGCACTTATATGGTATAGAACAGCGTATGGTGCATGCATGTTTAATGTATATATTGGCATGGAACTGACGAGTTAGCAGTGAATAGAGCTCGATTGTAACAACATTGCGCGGAAAGTAGATGCAGGATGCTGCCATGTATACCGCCCGCGAAGGCCCATCGATAGTGCGGTATTGCCTGTTGGAACGTGATTCGATTTGGTGTGCACCTCAGATACGTGAGACAGAGTAAGAGAAATAGCACATTGGAAAGAGACTGCACAGCTCGATGCAGGGAGTGGCGGCTCCTTTAACTTAAGGGAGTGCACACAGGATACGACGAATCGAATGGGCTTTCAACTTAAATTATCTTCGATATCGATGCACCATAGCGACCACGATCAATCTCATCGCGCATACATTCACTCATCATAAATCAATAGTTGTCTATCAACGTTATTATTGTTATCATGTGTTGATGGAGGTTAATGGACACTCCGAAATAACAATTTTGAATTAGGATTGAATTCGTGACAGTTTGTTAGGGGGAGAGAAAAAGTTTGGATAAATGGTTTGGCCCATCTCCGATCAATTTTTTTTTTTGTGTGTTGATGCAAATTGTCGATGATTTATCTTACAAACCTCTTTCAATGCTGAAAATATTTTCGATAATGAGCAATTGAAAAACAAGAATTTTATATAATTTTGACTTGGTGGAATGAATAGACAATGATGAGTTAAATCGTGTTAACGACAGTTTTAACGGAAAAATAGTTTGAAGTTTTGTTAATACAAAGAAGGAAAAAAAGATTTTGATATTTTAATTATTCTATGACGATTACTTGTGCATGAAATACTCCAAAACTGTGATGGAGTGCGCATAGTTTTAAGAATCTTCAAATTCCATTCAATTATGCAGGTCCTATCAAGAGGGAATATTTGACACTATTAACGCGGCTTTTAAGCATCGTAAACTCTTGTAAATATGACTGTAAAAGAAATGTACAAGAAAAGAAACTTCGCGGGCCAGTTTATCGAAAGCCCGCGAATAAAAAGTGTCCTCCTCATCTTCTCCATGATCTACCTTTTGCTCTTTACTTAGCAGCTCGATCTTCTTCATTCCTTCGTCATTCAGCTTTATACATACCCCACAGCTCGTTTCCACCTCCCATGTGTCCTTCCCATACCGAAAGCGGAGGTGGAAAGAACTAAACTCGCACAAACAAGTTCGCGACGACGCGACAAGTCGAAGAAACCGACTGCATTACTTAATGGCGTTCACTGGCCAGCCGTTTACCTCGGGGGTTTTGCCATGGCAAAAAGTCTAAAGGCGGCGCACGAGCATGTACGTGACTACCGTGGAAACCAATGATAATTATGTCACCATGTTGGTGTGTTCATACCTCAAATACACAAGATTATGTACAATTTTTTTATCATCATAACCCTTTTTTCATTGATCATAATTATTTCAATTATATCATTTTATGAATTGCTCACAAGCTCTGTATGTTGTCGTGATTTTTCCAAGTGTCTATGTTACTCATCGTTGGAATTTAATAAAAATTTCAAACCAAATAATATAATTCCGAATCACATTACCTTTCTTTTTCACATACGGATAAACATGAGTACATAACACATCTATTACACGTGACCCAATAAATTCTGTGACAAAAACATTCTCGAATGTAGTGCTGGCAGTTCAAAGTCATTTTACAGTTCACAAGAAATGGAGTTACGATAAATCATCAACATTTATATATACCTTCACGATTTGTCGATATTCAATAATACTAAAAATAGTGATTCAAGTATTATTATCATGCCAATTTTATGACTCTCCTCGTAATATATTTCCATACGTTGTGCTATTGGACCAAAAAGGAAAAAACAAATGAGAGAAAAAAAAAATTGAATGATGCTGTTGGAAAATCCATTTTACATTTACATCTCAACCATCAAATATAATTTATGAAGATCTGTTTACACATATCAAATGAAACATAAAAATGCAATTCTGCATCGCAATGATCGGATAACTGCAATTTCAAAATAGCCCATTATACGAATGAAATTGGCGCTTTGAAATATTCCATTTTTTTCTTTTTTTTACTGAACAACACAATGATTTTTATAAATGAACATTAGTGAGACAGACGCCATATAGCTACTGATATGTTGTGGCGCGTGTTAATGTTAATGGTAGCAGAAGTCCCATGGTCGTTCTTCCACATTCCACGATCCTGTATCCTTTTGCTGTATCACATTTAACAGCTAGGTGAAAAGAAGTAAAGGATCGCGCGTGGACGCGCGCGCAACCAACACAAACACACATGTGGCACTAAGAGAAAAGGAGGTAATGGGAATTGTGAGGACGCAGTGAGACAAGTGAAGAAGAAGAAGAAGAAGTAGAAGAAGCCACCCGGTGGTAGCAGCACACCCAATCGTATATACAACACCAATGGGTTGAATATATAGTTTGGATGAAATGGAGCTGGCACGATGTGAGAGCAGCGTACGCGGCGCTTGCAGTCTGTAGTAGCCACTTTTTCTTCACTTGGCACATTTTTCAAAGCTTGTTGACAGCTATCTGGCCTTCTTTACCGTTTGCCCAGCCATCCCCCTCATATCACCATTCGCCTAATCGTCCTCTTTCGTGTCTTTCTCCTCCTCGTTCTCCCTTTTCTCCTCAATTTTTTCCATCATACATTTCGCCTTTTTTTTTCTCTTTATTTGCTTTATTACCTCTACTTTTATTGTAGTCTGCATTTCTCGCCCCACGTGTTGGACTTGAGGAAGATTCCAAGGAGTGTACAGCCGCACTTTGGCACTCGGGGCCATGTAGTTATATAAAACAAAGGACACGAAGACGGAAATCCATGTCAAAAGTGGAGTAACATTGAATTACCGGCTTTAACCATACAAACATATTCCTGCCCTCAAGACATTATTCTCCATGAATACTAAACGAGTGGCTCTCTGCATAAGGGAGTGTTAATGAACATGTATACACATACATATAATACATTGCACGACGTTCGTTCATTCCTTTAGATTTCTTTACTCATTGCTTCATCCATATCTATTTTATTCTTTATATATACACACATATAATATATAAATATATGTAATCCCTCTTGGTCGTTCACTATTTATCTCTCTCTCTCCTTTGGCTCTTTTGCACATACTCTCATACGATTATTCGCAATGCATTGAGCACAGATATCGTTTGCCCGAAGCGCTATATACTCGCTAAGAGAACTCGACGAGTTGGGGCAAAGCAGCCACGCACTATCTACCATCTGGCATAAATCAACTGCGATGCTCGCACGCTCTTAGACTTTTGCTCTTGCTCTACCTCTCAACCCGCGTCCCCGTTACCTTCCCTCTCATTCTCACAACCTTCATATTGACTCTACATATATATTATAACTATATGTAAGTATATATATGTACTACTCGTATGTATCACCCCTATCTTTCAACTTGGAGTGAGCCGCGTGCTATCCTCAACCATCTCAGGATTATTAATTCAACTCGGCATATATACATAAATATCCACCTTACATCCAACATCTCAGCGCCCCTGATCGACCACCCTTTCATCAGGTATTTTCTTCAGTGCAAATTCCACAATATGGTGAATGGCCATCTTCTTTTATTTTATCGCTTTACACCTTCAGCAAAAGTCCTATCGAATATATTTTATTTATAAATAATATATGAGATATTGTTGGAAAGTTGGGGTTGTATGTACGAAGGCATATAAGGATTCTAACACTGTTTTTCTTCCTTACCCACTCCTGCTTTTTTTTTTTTTCTTCTTCTCTTTCGTTCATTTCTTTAGTGCAATATTGTTGCCTTGCCTTGTTGCAGCCTCAACGCGGTATATTGCCACCTTTTCTACCAAGATATTACTCCGATATGAACGCTACTTTTGCACCATATAGTCCATATCTTCTGGTGAAGACTCGACTCGATCCTCTCTGTGCGCTGTGGGATCCACCGCTCACGTTAGAGATCGGATAACGAGGCGTAACAAAGGAGTGTCGTGCTTGAAAACGTGAACACAGGGGGTTGTATACCTTCATGTATTTATAAATGTGTGTGTGTGAGTTTGTGTGTGGGTATCGTGTGCGCCCACTGCAGAAAACTAGATCGCCATGAATCCAAAAGGCGATAAATTTAAAGAGTTTACAGGCCAGGACTCATGGACCAAATTTTTTTTTTTTTATGATTCATGATCACGCATGTATACTACGCGCGAGAGTAGAGTACATTATAGGAAATTTCATCGTTTCTATCATACAAGCGATATATATCAGTATATTTGTACGATAAAAAAGGAGTCAACGCTTTTTTATTATCTACATCTTAATGTGTGGTTTTAGATTGATTTATCTTTACGTTGTAAATAAAAATTTATTTGGGTTATCATATTAAATGATGATATATAGCCGACGGTTATTACAAAGTTGAGCAGGAATTAGGTGAAAATTGCCGTTGGTGATAGAGAATATAATATTTAATGGCATGAAAGTAAATCAATCGTAAATGTCATTTGCATCCTTGAATATAAACGCGTTGCGGGATCGGCGTTGTTGAATGAAGAAACGGAGGAGAAAGGGTGTATGGATGGAGAGCTATGAAAAAGCACAAGTCAGAATATAAGCAGTGAAAAGGATAAGAAAGCATTGATAAATATATATGTATATATAAATACGTTGGGTGAACATGTCAAGGGGAGAGACGTTGAGAGCTTTGGGCGAGCCGACGATGTCAGGGCAGCAAAATTTAAGCAAGTTTTTGTCCTGAACCGAGCTCCTGTCAATGCAGATGATTGGTGCGCGCGAAAATGGAACAAGACACATGGACTCTCATCCCCTTTAAATTTGTTATATGTGTATACTGTTGTGTGTATGTGTTTATAATGAAAACGAACCAAACAACGATGATGAAAACGATGGCAATGATGCATGGAGTTCGGTACATATTCAAGTGTATTTGAGAGTGTAGTGGTTATGATGTTTGATAGAGGGACCAAAACTCCGGGATGCCACATTTCCTACGTGCGAGCGCCAAATGTGAAACGTTGGATATGTTCATGTGTGTATGGATATGTTGTACACATATATACACTTGAGAATATGTTCCGTTGACGTTCCCATAGACGTGCGCCATCAGTGACAATCGAACTGATGCCATATCAACTTGGTGAATTGTTTTCTTGCTCTTCATGGCATGATCACATACCTCATGTATCAGAATCTCATATATATCCACTTGAACACGCGGTACAGTAAAAAATCAGGGAGGTGATGCGTGCACCTGGAATTTATCTCGCTCATCGTCTACTACATATCACACTATATATAAATTTATGTGCGAGATCAAATGTGGATGTACTGCTTCGTTTGAGCATCCAATTAAATACGTTGACGAGAGATGTTGGAGCACTGTGGCGTACTGCACGTGATATTGATATTTGGAATTTTTAACTGAACAAATTGGATCTTTTTGGAGGGGGATGAAGAATAGTTCGGATCGGGTTGATGTGAATTTTAGTCAGTAATGCATTTTTGAACTGTCGTTTGAGGACAAATTCATCGATTTTGCATGAGAAAATGTGGGATATTCAAGTTTTGATTGTTTGTTGTAGGTCGGGAAAGTGAATTGTGAATGATATTGATGATAAATTATTAATTTATGGTGAAGAGAAATGAGAATCACTTCGAGTGATGAAGGTTGATGAACAATCAGGCAGGAAATATGGAGTTCAAAAATATCTGAATGTTCCAATTTAAATTCTATTAAGTTAGAATCAAAACTCTTCGTTTCTCTTGTGTGATTATTCACTCACAAGTACGGTCATGAAAAACAGCTGACAGTTCTCAAGTATATTCATACAATAAATATACTCGGTGATTTTCAATGAGTATTACATCAACAATGTCAGAATGTAATGTTTCTAGCTGACTTAAATGTTACTGAGTGAAAGATTCGTATGTGTTTGCATGTTGTCCTATCATGGCTGTTACTACTGCATTAGTATATATGTACACACTGTCGCCCGAGGCATTCGTTTTCTGCCCGAGCATTCATTATCAACTGTAATTGATTATCCATGTGTACTCGACAGAGATGTACTCACAGAGTTTGTTGGTTAACGACCCGGCGAAATGCAATGCACTCTCAAACAAACCCGGGTTGGAGATTGTGATGGTAGAGAATGTGAATGTGAAAACCAGAAGCAAATGAGTACTCAATCATAAAAGCAACGAACATTATTTTCACTCAGAGTCGAAATTTTTTCGGGTAGTTTTTTATATCAAATCTGAGTTTCAAATTTAAAGTTTAATACATTTATAATTGCAGTTACAATTTTGTGTAGTTTTTTTAATGTGCAAGGATAACGATGAGCTTATGAACCCTATTCATTTTGTATTTGTTGTCGAATATTTTCCATTGTTCGTGACATCTGTAATACTTCATGCAATTTTTGATCGCAACTGCACAGACGTTCGTGATAAATTCAGGAGACCCGATCTGTTATCAGTAACAATTCAATTTTATTCTCTTATTGAAGAGACAAATGTCATTCACCACCCACAATTATTATTCATTTGTGTAATAAATAGATTTATAGGATTTTTTTGGTACTCCTCATCGAAGTCGCGCTCTCACAACATACAAATGGCGACTGGCCAAGAAAGAAGATAGACAACACCTACAGCTGATGTGAACTTCAACCGAAATAATTTCTCGACTCACTGAAAATTCCCCTGATTTCATCAATTTTTCAATTTGTACAACATTTGTGCTTGACATTCACAGAACTTCATGATATAAATAAAATCAAGTTTTCCTCTCAGTGTTATATCTGGAATGTTTCATAAATATACAACTACGATTTTTTTCATTCAATCGATTGTAGTTATATTCGCACACATATAAGTTGGGGCGGAGTGCTCACATCATCACGAAATTTCTCTTCCCTTGTACCGGCCAATCGTTCGCTCATTCGACCGAGGGCGTCGATACCAATTAAATTAAACACGGTGAGATCTCTGCAAGGTGATTCAGGTGCGCACGAGTTTATATATGTACAAGATATATGTGTATATATGTATGTACACACAAATTTATACCTACACATTGCAAGGTATGCGAAACGAAGACAACGACAAGAAACGAAAAGAGGAGTTGGGTTAAATAACAAGGATTTCTTTACCAGTGCAGCATGGGGCTGGGAATAAAACAGAATAAAACAGAATAAAAAATAATAAAAAATAAAAACAGACAGAAATGAGTATGCCAGACCATAAGTATACCCCTGTGTGAAGGTGTAAACAGGATGAAAAAAAAGGTGTGAGTCGAAAACGAGTGCCTTCTTGCGTGCTCCGAGACGGAGGTCTGTCAGTTCACACGTCCGTATATACTTCAAACATTTTGCCTTTTACGTTACTTTATTCATTTAATTTTTTATTTGCTTATTTATCTATTTTTTGTTAATGTTCTTTGTCTCCTCTACTTTTCCTCTCCAACCGTCCACTTCACTCAACTTTATCTTCTCCACAATATATCCAGACACTCTGGATTTCTTCTTCTGTTTTTACACAAAGATTTTTGTGAAATAGAGTACTCTCGATTCGATCATTGGATGCAGACAGCATGCAGACAACACACAAGCTACGATAAAAGAAGAAATGTCCAAGGACATTCCTTTGCACTGCTCGATTCTACGTGCACAATCGTCAAAGAATTCCGTCTCGTGAATCGAGAATAGAATGACCCGTGTGAAGAGGAGAGGAATAAGAAAAGTAAAAAAAGAGAAGCGATGGAGAAAACGAACAACACTTTGTACATGTTTTTCATGCGTGTTTATGTTCGATTTGAAATAAAACTAAAAACATTTTAATTTTATTCCAATTTATATGTGGTTTATGACTTAAATCATGTCTTGATATCTCGGCAACGGGGCGTGAAACAATGGCGGCACATTAATTATTATTTATTACCGTTGCAACCGATGTGCCAACGTGTTATTTTGACCATGCGTGATACGACGTTATTATAAAATGTTATTAAGATGTAAGATAAATTGAGCACGACTATCCAATGCAGGATATATTCAACACGATTTTTGGAAGTAATTATTACGGATGTGAAATACATTCTACTAACGAGGCCGTCATTTTCATCATGAGAGAATATACCTGTGCATACGTGTGCATTAAATTGCAACATTCATGTTTTATTACACACATATTTCTTCCTGCGAAAAAAAAAACATCGCAGCATTGTACAGCATTGTCGTAAAAAAATTGAGAGCAACCAACGCGAAATACACATGTGACGCTGAATTTTCCTGATGACGTAGGCCATGTCAGTGCGTATTGCGCTTGATCCCATTCGTATGCAACTACCATTTGTGTATTTGGTTTTATGGTGGTAGAAAAGAGCAAACACGAAGCGAGAAACTGTAACGGAAATAGAGGAAGTTGAAGAAACGTACAAAAGAGAAAAGCAAGATGTGAGCTGTGGAATATTTATGGTCATCTTACGGGTGACGCGACAATGTCTACCGCAGCCTTATATAGACCAATATATTCATGTGAAAGTAAATATAAAACTATGTAAAACACATTCAAGTACATATAAGTAATAGTATCGCAGTTCCATTCTTGTACATAGCGAATAACATCAATGAAACTGAATAGAATAAATTTTGTGTTTATATATTTCAAGCATTGAAGTTCTTTCAAGAGTACGTTAATAAATTTATTCTGATAATTAATTCTACATTGCTCTACAAAATCCGTAATGCTTAATACAGAAGATATTTCTTCGCTGAAAATGGAAAATTAAACGAATTGCTACCCTCAAACTACGAACAATAACAAAAGTGCTTTTGAAATGACGTTGTTCATTTTAACAATTCCCTCATGAATAGACTATTAATTTTTCATCCCCTTCATCTATACATAATTCCTATACCTCTTTCAGTCTGGAAATAAAATTCATTCATTCATAACAAGTCACATTAACAAAGTGAAGAATTGTGGTAAGGTACATTCTTTGATTACATCTTCACATTTTGTTTCATCATCTTTACTATTTGCACATTTTTTTTAATTGAATTCTATTCGTTTCCTTATTATTCACTCTGTGGGGGTGACGTGAATTTCGGAAAGGATGAGGGATTGAGAGGTGCGAGGAAGAGATAGACAGAGAAGGTACACTTACAAAGCTGCTACTGACGAGGAAATCTATTACGCAAGTTGTCAGGTTTGTTATAGAGGCCAGTTGAATATTTGGTGGGTGACTGGAAAAGGGTGTTGTCGAACAGGGCTGCTGTGTTGCAGCGATCACGGCATATACCACTGTGTTGGGACACAATACCTTCAGCATATATACTGGCCATCGGTTCTCGTGGCAGCCATTAGCAACCAGCCATTGTTATGCCTAAAGACAATACGCCCCCCGTCATTGGGATATTAATAACCCAAAACCAATATGCCGTAAACTGTACGACGCCGGTCAACGACGCAGGCATCAAGCTATATATATATTTGTGTGTGTGTGTGAGTGTGTATATGTATGGCATGTGCATAAATATAGTCGAGTACTTAGCAAGCACCAACACCCTAACTGAGTGAACAATGAAACGATGCGAGTGAGAAAAGCGGAGCTTCGGCAAAGTTGTGAACAACTTTGGAAGTCACCATTTGCTCGCGCTTGCAAGATGCAGTAAGCTCGGATTTCGTGGTTTCTCACAGTTTCCTCATCACCCTTATATCTAGTTTCAAGTTATTGTAATGACGTCGGAAATGCTATAATGCGGTTGAAGATTAGAGAGGGAGTATAAGATTCGTTATGGATCAAGAAAGATGGCATGAGAGAGGAGAGTAAGTTTTTATTAAAATTAAATTTTGAAGGGAGATACATGAGATATTGAAATGGATACTTTCCTTCCATCCAGTATTATGTCAGAATTATTGGGAATGTATATTCGATATTGTTAATTAAAATAATTTTCAACCCTCCTTAGATCGAGTATCGGAATAGGGAAATATGAGATTTGTTTTGGGATAAAATCATGGAACAACATAAAGGGATGAAGATGAAGATATTTTGTAACCGTTTAACGCTGTGAGCGACATTTTGGTATATACACGTCTCTCATCGTCGTCATCGTCGTCGGGTGAATGTTGTACTAACTTTCTGCTTTGGCAACTTTTGCCCCAAGAAAGCTTAAACTATGTCTCTTGCAGACGCCACTGAAATCTGCCATCTTCTCTTCAACTTGACATTGTTGGAGGAAAAAAAAAATCAAACATGCAAACATGCGTCAAAACTAACAGTCTCAGTATGTCGACTGATTTGTTAACATGTGTAAATCGTTGTTCTTCGATTAAAAATCGTTAAGGGAGAGAATTAAATTAATTATTTAATGACGTCACAATTTAACGCGTTGTACTGGAATATACGGCTTATACCTTGAACTCATGATTTGCAATGTAAATTCCAATTGAATTATACATGTATATGTGTATATGATTTGCTGAGGGCAAGTTGTTTCGAGTCAAATGATATTTGTCTAGTTTGAGCTTTGGGTGCTGGTACGTTTAACCTGAGCTTTGAGGTGTTGCTCATCCGTCCTCATGGTGAAATCGTGTACGCGTCACAATCCTAACGCTCCAGGGTGAATCCTGAATTCGCTTCTCTAAACATAATTAACAATTATCCAAGATACGTCAAACAAGCCACAAATTAGTGGACACAAGCTCGAAATTTCACGAATGTTGAGATAGTTCGTCAGCTAACATTCGATAAAATCCTTTATATCTATCCAAGCGATCGTATTCGTATATAAATCAGAATTTGGACACACTTAATCCAAAAGGGAATATTCTTACGTTGATAGTCATAGTCTACAACGATACAAATTGTACACGAAAGAAAAAAAAAAGGTTTTTCCATACTGATGAAGTCCTTCTGAATGACAAAATGAACGTCTTATCAATGTTTGTTTCTCATTCACCCTCACTTCTTCACTTTCTTAAATATCCAATACGAAAAAAGAGATGCATGGGATTACAACAGGCGGTATTAATTTGCCACAATCAAGTTGAAATGTTTCCTCAACATTCAATGGTATCTTCACATCGGATCAAGAACTTTCACACGGCGACATGGACATGTTGCGATCCCATTATGTCTTGAACGAGCAATCGCACGTTTCCAAAGCCCATTCATACAGATATTTATACTAACCAATACAAAGATACTTTTCAAAGTGCAACGATTTTTTATTATAAGTCAGATATTTTCTCAAAATAATGTGATTTGGATTGTTGACTAATTCAATTTATCAAAAATGTTTACCGCCCAACTTAACTAAACTCAACAGGATATTTTATTTATCATTTCATCATTTTGAAACAATTGTTCGAGAATTATTCAGGTTCTTTTATTCATTTTTTTTTTTCCGGGGAACAACAGACATATCGGCAAACCCGATAACTATACCGGAAAGATGCCAGCAATAAGAATGAGCGACAGTGTGAGAACCAAAGTGCCCGACGATTTCCATAGTTATACTCAACATAGCTATATACGTATACAATCGTGTTTGAACTATCATTCTACTCTGGCTTCTTCCACTTAACAGTTTCCCTCCAACACTCATCCAATGCCCTCTCACTGTCATCATATCACTATGCAACGTATCTGTCCACGTGTACAACAACGTGCAAAATACAACAGCAAAAAAAATAAGCAGAAAATCATCAATAGCAGTACATGAAAATACATATTTTTACAATATTGCACAGAGGAAATTTTTCAATGTTACGTGCGCAGACATGATTGCAATATAAGGCGTCAAGTATTCCAAAGCGTGTGGTGTATGCATATATGTGGTTGTGCTGATGATAGCTGGGTAAAAGAGAGCGCGCGAGAGAAATTGCAATGAAAGGCCATGAAGGAAGAAGCAGACGAAGAAGTTGGAATGAGGATGGAAAGTATATAGAAAAGTATATACTCTTGAAACGACCGAAGGCGATGGAAAGATAAACAGAGTGAGAGAAAGAATCGAGTCATATATAAAGCGGTAGTGGAGATTGGGCGGTGTGAGAATAAGATGGGAAAACGAAGAGAGCAAGAGAGGTAAGAGAAAGGGTGGACATTAAAAGAACGCGTGGTGCGGGCGCGAGAGAAAACAGGGTCCAGGTGCAGGATCGCGGGATGTGTTACGAACGGAGGTGCTTTGACGCAGCCCACGCAAACCGGACTCTGCTGCATTTTGCTTGAGGGCCTCTATACTCACTCTGTATATTCCTTTGCGATGGGCGATGGATCCATCGTTGATCGGTAATACCTTCGCGTTTACGAGTAAATGTTACTGGATGGCCAACCATTGTGGAATAAGGGAGGGATTCAAGAGAGAATGTGAGAAAAAGAGATGAGTTAACATGGAGAAGAGGCAGAAAAGAAGCCACAGGTAACCAACGCGGTAAGAGCTCGTCTTTCTTATGGTATATATAAACGCCTGTAGACGCATCGTCTTCGATAATATTCCTCTCAGAGGAATAATTCGCCTCGACACGTATCCGATATCGGAATGAAGGAGACCGTGGTCCGTCGGTCCTCCCCACTGTGTTATACTCAGTCTTCCATATCTCCTTGTTACTCACACATTGCCTTCGGGACTCGTTTCGTATTTTTTTTTCTTTCCTCTTTGTATTTATTCCGTTACTTAGCGTCACGAGGTAGAGCAAACGTTCAAACCTGGATGGATTGAATGGACCACGAATTTTTGTTATGAGACTTTTGCATAGTTTTGCATTTACATTCTTGATTATGATTGATTGATGGAAGCGGATGCTTTGAATGGACTAAAAAACTTTGTAGATATTCGCGAAGGATCACGCAAATTATTTCTCAGTCGAGGATTACCTCCAATACTAGAACATCATCTCGAGTAGTTAAGGATATCGTGATGATGTAGAGAAAACAGAGACTTTGGAGAATAATTTGACTCTATATCAGAAATAATTCACAGAGAGAAACAGACATTTTGAATTGACATCAGTCATGACAATTTGTCTGCCCACGTTTCAATATTCAACGTGTCCGTCCAAATCTCAGAGGACCTGGAAGCGCATATAGGTATACAAAAATGTATATGTATAATACATGTATTTTTTTATTCGCTTTATTTTTTTTTCATTTTCGTTACATTTCGTTCCTCATCCGTGTCACGTTCAGAAAGTATTTCCGTGAGTAGACGTGGAACAATCAGAACTTGGCACATGGTCGAACGATTTCATAGGATCTTTTTATCTGAAGAGATATATTCTGACATATAGGCATATAATTTTTTTTTCCACAATTTTTTTTTGCCATTCACCCATGCGAATAAAACACTCGTAAGTCTTTTCTTTCTGTGCTTTCATTTTTTTTTTGTTACTCATACGAGATTGTTAATGGCTTCCTGATGGGTTGGCAGTCGTTTGGCATTAATGGAAAAAGTGCAACGAGAGAAGTTTAAGGGGGCAAGATGTGTATATATTTACGATGCATGAAAACGAGTGTGTCGTATCGCTGACGGGGCTTCCGATGCCACCCAGTGTATGGCCCTTAGATGAAACCAATTTTCGACTCGACCCAAATAAATCAGATCTCGTTACAATCTTCGCTTCTCACATCTTTTGTATATGTACGTATCTGTATATGAAGTGTACTCTACATTTTACAAACTTTATTTGTTACTCATACGCATATATTCATCCTGATTATTTTTAAGTAATGGCTGATGATATTTATATGACGGTTTTCTAATGGAATATATTTTAATATGCATATTTAATGAATTTAATATATGTGAGGGGTAACAAAAGTCTGTAATTTTGTTTCAGTAGTGCGAAGACGATAATTCAGACAGTTTAATTAAATTATTACACCGTATTTAACAGTGAAATGTTATTAACGTTCAACGATCTTATTAAATTATATATCGAACGAAATATTGAAGTGAGAAGAAAAAAAATACGAAGCTTTCATACAATAATTCACGATAAAGAAACAATTTTTGTTACAATATTGTTCTAGTTGTCTCCATCGTCCCAAATTCTCTCATAATGCTTCCATCATTTTTCTTTGTCACAACTGGGAATTCCCCTCTGAGATCTCCATGTCTCCGAACGCTATGTATGCCATCCAATTAATCTGCGATGATACTTTCGTGTTATATATCCATCTATCTATACTCACTATCAATCGACTGGTAATGTACACAGGGCCACTGTTAATCAAGACTGCTGCTGATATTCGACCATCTGTGCGCACACGCATTTCTTGAGTACACCAAAAGTCAATTTGATCATTTTGTATATGTCGATATATTGTCCAAAGATCGTTCAAAAGGTAATTCAAACTCAAAGCCATGTCGTTCGATTTTGTCACCATTATAAATTCGCTTGGATATGTACACGTGCGAATTATTTTCTTCCAACAAATTGAGATATAATCTGATAATGAATTTTAGCTGAAGCTTCAACCACACAGAGTGATCAACGTGATAAAATAATTCAGAAATTATTCAGACAATCCGATTGAACTCTTTATGACTGATGAAGTGAAATACACCAAGTGAGCGAAATTTCTCTGTGTTTTGACGTCTTGCATTGAAGATACTTTTTGAATATCTAAGAATATTCCATATATTCATCAAGTTCATGGAGAATTGGAACTTCGAGAAAAAATCATACTCAATAGTAAAGCTGAAACAATCGATTGTTGAGGTACTCAAATATGTTGTATATTTAGGAGCAAATTGTAAACACATCATACAAGTTCTGTTAACTTATTAATATGAAACATGGGGTGAAACACCATGTCATGTTCGGTTCAGAGAATCTCGATGTACGATAATCGACTCTTGTAGTCCGTCGATTGGGTACAACGACAAATATTTACTCGACGTACAGGTACGTGGGCGAAGTAAGAGCATCTGTCTCTCATTCTCTCTCACTGGCTGTCTCTTACTGAAGGCGACGGCGAACCCAACGACCGTTGACGTGTTCACTCGAGTAATTGGTCACACATGTTGGACGACAGTTTGATTAACCAATCAACGTTCACGCGCAGTTAAGGCGTTCGTAATCAAGTGATACACTTTTATTTTCCTGTCGTTGAATCGCAGTGAGAGCAATTCATTAAATTCACACATTTTTATTTAATACTTATGCACCGTGTATAATATAAATTGATGAAGATTCACCAATATTCTACATATAACGATCTAATATAAAGAAAAAAAAAGTGTAGATGTGACGTTTAAAACTCTTCTTATTTCACCCCCTCCTCTATCATCGTCTTTTCTCGATCAATTTCCTCGGGTGCTTCGTATGATGGTGGCCACTTGTGTACGACACGATGACGTTATCGTTTCGCTGACAAGCTTTCAATTATAATTGAATGTGTTAAGGCCCCACAAAGTTGCATTTTTCCTCTCTCTCCCCCTCTCTACACAATTTTATTCCAAGTGTATTTATATATACACATACATCGTACATAAGATAGAACGCGACAACGCGACAGCAGTGAGGCGAGCGAAGTGTCAAAACCGTTAATGAAACATGAGTCAGTTGAAATCTTTCATCTATAATATACACGAAAAAAACATTGAATGAGAAAGAAAAACGAATCGCGAAAAAAAAAAAATTATTTTTAATGAATTTCAATTTTACTTAAAAGAAAATAATAATTCAATACAATTATTGGACATAATCGACAGGCTCTTGAATATTATCACATTAAACTGCACATGATGTACAAGACAACGTGTATAAATACACGTATGTATATGTAATATGCATAAGTGAGTATATCTCGAATACATTTGCATAATATAAAACGTGTGAGATGGTCGAGTAAGTTTTGCACGCAATCTACCGTAAGAACTTATGGAAAAAAAAAGAACACAGAAGTGTAATATACATATACACATACACTTGGTCCTCCTTCACCTTCGTATCGAGTGAATATATACACACATACATATCTATATGTCATACACGTCTTGCCACAAATATGCCACACGTTTGCATTAATGAATATCGGATTTATTGCATTTGTAATTATCAATAATTAACACGGCCCATTACACCATGAAAACTCATTCATTTTCTTTTTTATCATTGACTTAATATTTTTTTTTTGTTGTTTTATTTTTATTATCACACGAAGTCTGTTATATATTACACGCTGAGTGCTGTTGAATGGCATTCACTTTGCATATACGGAGTGTGTCTTAATACTTGGCCATTTCAGTACAACATTTTAATGTTTGCAATCGATTTGATTATGATCGTGCCACGGGCATGCACATGATCATATATTGAAATCGGTAATTTATTGGTTCATTCTCATAACCAATTGCTCAGCTACTGGCATTTGTTACACAGGATAATTGCGAAATTACTATGGCAAATATGAAATTATATTGAATAATAATTATTATTTATTTATTTAATGACATTTAATTGATTTAACGTTGTGTTATGAGCAGAAGTACTTGGTTATGATGTTTGAACATGAAACGAAGGGATAAAAAAGAAGAGACACTCATAACCCACCCCCGGCTTATCCCTTGTCGTCACAACGGTATCTTTATTGTTGAGTTAACTAACTCATATTCCCTCTTTTATCCAACCATTTCATCCCTTCCAGATTTATTGGAAACATTTGATCGCAAGTGTTTAGGCTGTGGAGGTGAACAACTGAATCATTTTTTCCTGTTCACTGTACATGCCAGAATTACTTTTTTCTCCACTTTACTCATTGACATTCCATCTTCATCCCTCGTAATTGATACAAAATGAGGATATCCACACCGACTGGATTTTTTTTAAGTAGACGAAGTTATTTCTTAAATGATATTCAACAAATTTTCACAATTTGCATTCATGAGTGTAAATTGAATTTTGGTTATCATCGCATAAATGATTTTGAATTAATTATGACATTGATGAATCATAATCGATGAATTGAAACGTGTGATGGTGAATGGATAATACATCAGGATAAACTGCCGAACGTGTGAAATAAAGTTATTGACTACGGGTCCAACGAGTAAATTCCTGAGTGAACAAAGTGGAGACCAAGCAGAAATTCATGTTAAAGGTTTGCATATATTATTAATGGACTTAGCAGGTTGTCACTGAACGCGCTGACAGTTGCTCGGTCTCGACCGCTTGGCTTTTCAAATTCTCTCACCAATCCCCTCGCCATTCACATTTCCCAGACCTGTCGTCGCAGTCCGCGACGTCGATTCTCCATTTTCTCCTCATTTCTCCTCCATCACCTCTCACTCCTCTCTATATCCTCCTCTATCTTAACCACTTTCACCGACTATTGCTCACCTCATCTTTCTCACTCTACCGCCCTCTTGATACCACCACGTCACCCACATCTTTTTCCCTATTCCTGACACTTGCAAACTTCGTGATGGTAGACGGAAGAACCAACGGTTTAATTATTTAAACCAACTCAGTCCAACCATTCCCAAAGCGTATGTCACAGTATGCTCCCACTTCTTGAATTGATAAAGGGAATGTCAGCCACGGGAATAAATACAAGTGACAGCTAAAGTCATGATGACATTTTAATATACATCTATACTCATGAACAAAAACTAATTGATATAGTCAATGTTTTAGTAATTGAATATACCTAACATAAAAGTATTTTCCATATCCTGAAATAATCAACATTTGATATATGTGCAGGAAGTTGAAGTCAATTTTCACTGTATGTACTCATCGTAGCAATCAACATTCAGGCAGATGGTTGAATGGTTTACGTTTCACAACGAGACACTTCAACTCCCTATAGTAAGTACATTGTTTGCTAAATCGATTGAGTTGCCATTCAGTCGTTCACCTGAAAGTGACGCAAGTCTGTTTGGTGAAATAATAACGAGTAAAGTGCGCGGTTGTTCTACCACCCTCAGTCGTACAACCTACCACTCACTTCCGTATCAACCTTCACGACATGAAATTCGATAATCCTTTTAAACGACCACCGTAACCAAACACATTGTGAATATAGTTGATGGTCATGACGTTGAGTTGGACGTATGTTATTAAATTGGTTTTGATGGGTGATAAACAACGCGAAAGAAAATAAAGATGACTTTTGATAGATATAGTTACGTACAAATATTTCGATGGCAATACCATGTCAATCCAATCGCTTTAATGCGTGTGCTCTTGCATTATAGAACAACATGGGGTTTTCTACGTTGGTGCTACTCACTATGAAACCGAAACATCGCTCACCCTTGCAGAAGAGAAGATGAAGAAAGAGAGTTGAGATACACGGAGCGCAAAAAAAGAAATGGTAAAGAAAAAAAAAAAGAAGGAATATAGATGCCACCGCACGTGATCTTTGGTCTGACAAGATCGTAAATCAAAATCCCTTGAGAGGTTACTGAGTCTCTTCCTCCAACAGTCGATACATTACACTCTATCCATTTGTCCAAGATCAACTGCTATATGTGAGGAGAAAAGGAGTAACTGTCGAAACAATTCAAGTTTTATCGCATTGGTGGATAAATAAAATAATACGCGTTCGGTTTTGTCGGATTTTTGAAATAAAATTTCATGTTTAATATAATCCTGCATCGTAGATTATACATGCGATACATTTAATTTATCTATATGAACAGATAGATATACAAAGGGAAGATACAGTAACAGTATACATGAAGTTGGCCCGGGGCACGGAAATCTCCTTACGCCTCGTTAGATATCTTGTTTCGTATCTCGAATATACGTACGAGTGCATCCAACACAAATGACTGCATATATATGTCCTCGCTTTTGCACGACACTCTCATTACTTCAATATAATGCATTTTAATGCTCCACTCACAGTAACTCTATGTGCGTTAATTGTGTACGAGATGGAATATACGTACATGTCCATTGACGAAATTTATAAATGCGCTTTGTATCCTTTGTCAGGTTGACTCAATTTTTTTTAATTAACATTTAATAATCAAAGAAAATCCCATTGCATTTCTTTTTGTCATCTTTTTTTCTCTTGTTAATTCATTCCTGTAGGATTGATGAACGTTGAGTGAAGTGTTGGGTGAAGGGCGAAATTATTGCTACTGATGAAACGTTGCAAGAACTGCCAAACGATGGCAGCACTCCCTTGCAACTGCAGCTGGTTGAGTTGGAGAGCAATACAGTGAAAGGGATTCGCACTCTGGACTTCACTAGTGGTTTATGCTCTATACATGGTTGTGGGAAGAGCGGTGCAGAAGTGCATTGCATGTAGATATATTCACGTACAGGAAAACAGTTCGGAGTACTTGGTTGGATTGATAAATATCATTCTCACCATGGTGCTCTTATTGCAACTACGTGAAGTGATATAAGTGGATAACATGTGTTTCATTTATTCAATTATTACTCTCCAAACTCAGATAAACTTTACTTTTATAAAGTACTATGACTTGTGACTCTTTTTTTTCAGACACTTCATCAACAGAAAATATATCATGAATACCTGAGTTGAGAGGAATCGTTTGGGAATAATGAGAGGAACAATAAAAAACATGAAATATTTCATAAATGTGAGTTCAGGTAACAAATTATGCTATACGGATTCGATGATGTGAATATGAATTGAGTATATGAGAGTATAATTGTGTAAAGTTTTTGTTTCAAGATAAAAACTCTCTGCATCACATTTGATAAAGTTCATGACATGACAGTGCTAGGAAACATGAAAACCATTCGAAAATTCGCACAGATAACTAAAGAAAATAGAAAATATTTTAATTACTTTTTCGATCATTTGATTGTCGAGGTATTTGAATGAAGATCAATGGAATCTTATCTTTTGCCACTGAAATATAAATTGCTGTACAAACATATTATACAAGTTCGATCGAACGAAATCGTTGGGCCAAAAGCCATTTGCAGTCACGGAATTAATTCACCTAACGATTAGCTTTTGTTGTGTAGGTGGACTGAGACAAAGGGCGAGGGATAAATGTTGGCAGTGGAAGGACGAGCTCTGTCAAGTGATGAGGGTGAATGTGGTGGAATATGGGTGGTGAATATGGTGTAGGTTGGGTTATAGGTGTGCGAATGTTTCCGCGCGGCCTCGCCACGCTCGCGGCAAGTTCACAGTACAAGTGGGCCCTAAACATGCGAACTAACGGAAACCGGACGAACTTACGTCCAAACACGCGAGCACAGCGCCTTTCTCTCTTTATCCCTCTCTTTTGCGTACAACCTTTACTACTTTTCTCCTAACGGTATTCGCCTATTTCGTCACCAATCAACGTACATTTCACTGTTTATGATTTACTTTTCTTTCGCGCTATCTATTATAGCTCTAGATTTCACTCGTCTCACAAGTTGGCAATATTGCTGGATTAAACCCACACATTTTCCTCACCCTGATAAATAAAATCTTGATACTTCCTCATTTGCTTCGTATCTAATCAGGACAATCGACGCAATGGGAAACGATTATTTCCTAAAAAAATGAAAACTCCTTGCGATTTGAAAAGAAGAAAAGTCTTCAGGTGAGTGAAACTACAAAAGAAGAATAATTATCACATCGCTGGCTTTGTTTTAACATTTTATTGAGCTCATGTACTTTCGGTCGAACTCACTTGTGAAAATAAATTGGATCACCATCAATCTTTAATATTGCAGTAAATATTTTTCGTTGAAGAACCCAATTTTAAGTTGAACTTTATGTTCATATTCTCATTCGAAATGCAACACGAAAAGTTCCGAATTAGATAACACTCAGAAGCGAAGAAATATTTTGGGTATTACTAAAAGATCAATTCCAGATTATAGCTCGATTGATTATTCAAAATCATGTCAAAGTGATGGAACACAACTGCATGTAGTGCATTAAAAAATAGATTCATCACTGTGTTCATGAGCACACATCTTTTTTTATCATACATTAATTCCAATTAAAAAATTCAGTACGCTGGAGCGTGTGAACAAAACCTGTCAGTCTCATAGCGACAAAATTCTCAACAAGTATAAAAAGATAAAAAACCAGTATGTTCACTATTCGTCATGTTGAGTTCGCGCAGTGTGGAGTTTCAAATTAGAACTTGAGCGGCAAAGTTATAAGCGACAATCTCTCGAATGATGATGACTCGTGGAAATCGTTTCCAAGAGTGGAATAGAGTTCATCGACACGTAAGACCTTTTCTACACACACATAATCAGGACAAAATTCCATATACGTATAATGATGCGACGACGATTAAGCTGAAGCGTGTATATACATATGTACGTTGTCTATATATGTAAAGACAGTTTCATACCGATCACGCAGACCTTTGATCAGGAAAATTGCGACGCGCTCTCGCGGTCTCCTCGCCTAATACCATTTGCGATAATTCAACTGGCGTGCATAATTTTGCCGACCTTTCATTACGCGATCAGTGCACGTGCAACGACTCGAGGACGACCTCTCGTTGGTCTTCGTTAAATGCATTCGATATAAATTTCCTATACTGAAGATCGAAAGGATACAAATACGTATCAACTGGTCAACTTATTCGAAAAGTGGAATAGTCCGATAACGAGTTATTACCAAATCAAATGTATTGACAGCCGTATCTTTTCCAGGAATCTTGTTGATGTATTGGAGACGTTAGATGGGTTACGGAAATGAGAAGAAGCATATTTTCGCCATTTCCCTTTAATATGTAATGAATAAATCGTTTCGTTTAAGACTTTTTTGATCATTTGGAAGGGTAACACTCGGATAATATTTTTTAAATTAATACCAAAAAATTTGAAGATCCATTCAGTAGGAGATGGTGCTATTGGATGAACAAAATGGAGAAGAAATGGATGTTTTAAATTCTCTAATACATGCAACCCTTAATAATTTTATACTTTCCCCATCACTAAATTGGAGAGCACGAGGTGATGCATCAAATGTTTGCATCACAGCGGTTGAAAGTTTGTCTGGTCAAGTACTGCATACATACATACACGTCTTCATATGCACATATGCAGGTATATATAGTGACAATGATTAATTTCTCACACTTACGCGAACGATATTAGTTTTAAATGCGTGAAAAGCGTCGGGAGACTCGGAATAATTAACTTAAGGCATATGCGTCGATGTGGCGCCAATGCCACATCTCCCAGCCGTGTCGTTCATGTTGATGATGGGTCATATATTGGATGACGTATACTGTAACGTTTCTCAGTTGCTCGTATGTCTCGAAAACTTGTCACGGTGAATTCCGAAAACTTAAATTTAATTTTAATACGAGAGAAGGCTCCAGGTTGTCAAAAACTTATTCATAGGTGTCGCGATTACGAATTATGAAAGATAATTATCTTACCAGGTATATCAGTAAAACATTCTGGAAAGGTGCACTTACCTGAAACAGATAAAAGCAGAACATAATTAATAGGCAAGTAAGTGCTGTGTAAATATAAATGATATGACGCTGCTGTTACTGGTGAATATTTTCCATTTGATGGAATATCTGGCACCGTAATGTCTGACGTGTGGGAATAAATAATTCAGCTAGTTGAATAGCTAAATGATAGACAAGCTGGCGTCAATGCAAGTAAGTATGGAAGGGAAGTTAGTAGAGATGCGTATTGGGTTATTCCTGTGTGCGGCGCACATGGCATCAGAAAATACTGTGTAGGGAAATACAGGGAAAGAACCGCGACTTCCTTCTGCAACGACGTCAGCTGCCCGCCTTCCCACATAGATTATCCTCGGTAAATTCTCTTCCACTCTATCCACCCACCGATTCCCTTCGCCTAACTACTACAAGCGAAACTCCACCTTCACCCTCTTGTGCTTGAATTGCTGTCAGAAAGTCGCAGCAACTCGACAGCAAATTGTACAGTTATAGACATACACTAAGTGAGGGTTTGTACAGAGCTCGGCCACGTTCGTCATTGCTTTCTATCCCTATGTATTAGTGAAGTATATACATGTGTATTATTTGTGGGACTGCATGTTTCTGTGTATCTTTCTATAACTTGGAAATCACAAAGAGAGAATAGCTACGAGGCAATCGTACATGAAATTCCGACGCTCAATGTGACACTATGAATTGAAATATATCGTTGATGGTGTGGAAAGGATGAATTGCCGTGACGTCTCATTGCGTTCGAATTATATTGTGAATAGGAAAATTAGGATCTGTAGGATTTAATACTTTCCAATGTTTTTCACAAATGAGTGTAAACTTTCAATTATACGTTCGCAGAATTGTCTGCAGTCTTGGTTCCAATCAGAATGCTGCAATGAAAAACAACGAGAAGATCCGTGCTAATAAAGGCTTATTCATCCTATTCATCTCTTAAATGTTCTCAGGTTATGCTTTTCAATTACGGAAAATTATTTCATAGATGCTGATTATGGAATAAATAATACGGAGTTCAGATAAAAGTACACAGAGTGATGAAACAGTTCTGCCGGAATGATGATTGTTTATCTAATGAAACTTTCGCATCTTTTCAAGAGAAGCCAACGTTTGCCAATGCTTGAAGAGAATTTAGCAACTCAAAAAGATTTTTATATAATGAACGAGAACGAGCTAGCGTCATACAATTTTCCCAAGTCGTACAATTCAAAATGTACAAATAGAAATAGTCTACAATAAGAACCTTTTATGTTAATTCATGTATAACTGTATATAGTGTCGAATCGGCACGAGGGTGAAATAATTTGCAAGTATAGCAGTTTCGCTCATGGAATACATGGGACAGCGAGTCGTTGGTAGATCATTGTACGATGTCTGGTACGATATCACTCAGAATATCTTTTTTTTCCGCCCTTTTTTTCCTGAATCACCATCACATTCATTGTGTTTTATCTCTTTTTTTCTCTAACACCGCCTCAGGTGATATAGAAGTCACTCCGATGAGGTAATACGCCGACTTACATTAACACATTCAGCATGAACGGTGTGAGGGTGTGCTGGGAAAACACGTTAGATGAGTTTGAGTTGGGA
Organism: Meteorus sp. PSUC_FEM 10030008; assembly: GCA_018881525.1. Taxonomy (NCBI): domain Eukaryota; kingdom Metazoa; phylum Arthropoda; class Insecta; order Hymenoptera; family Braconidae; genus Meteorus; species Meteorus sp. PSUC_FEM 10030008. Next base: position 26,167 of record JABMBR010004761.1, read on the forward strand.
TGGAAAAGACGTGAAAAATCCTACACGAGAACAAGGACGTTTGTATGTGCAGAAATGTATATGTCCTAGTGAGTTGATAGGAGATAGTTGTATGTGAAAGTGTGAGGGGATGAACTGACAAGGCAGATGGATACCAGATCGGATCGGATCGACTAGGATCGCATTGGATCAAATCGGTCATGGGTGACGATGGCGGTAAGCGGGTGGCTGCGGTAAGCGCAGAACCGTGTCGCGGATAAAGTGGTGCCCGTCACTGTCTGTCACCAACTCACATCGGGGTATATGTACGTAACCATCTCTTTCGCTCATTTTATCGGTTGTATTCGGCCTCTCGTACTTTCACCCCTCATTCACTCGTTCTGTCTTTCTCTTGCTTCTCTCCCGTTGCCCCACATTATAGCTATCACTTGCCCTCTCATGTGGTTTCAACCACCAATCCCGCAATACCATGTATATTTCAGTCACATATATAGATGAGCACCTGACACAAACCAAAGACACTTTACAATGTGTGCGTGGGTCATATGCTTTGCAGAATTGATATCAATAAATCAATTAGTGTCGCGTTGATATCCACATGAAGCGGAGTTCTCGACAGAATTTTTCTCTACATCTTTCATATCTACCAGCTAAATCCATGTAGATACATTTTTTATCGTTTTTGGATATGAATACGGGGATGAAAAGCGTTGAATGGGAAAATTAATGCGAAAACAAACGGCAACCGATCAGCAACGAGATTACTCGTTGAATATATATACACGAATAATAGGGATGAGAAAATGAGATGAAGGATGTGTAAGGGTGGTAGAGAAAGTGAAAGACAAAGAAAAAATAGTGGAGTGTGAGAGAAGGAGAGATTCGCTGATTCAAAAAGTTTGCGGAACTCTCGTAGGTATACGATGCGACCTGGGTTTGTGGCTCGATTTCCCCCTAGGGCGAATGTAATGCCGTTCAGGCGGCAATGTTTTTCCATTTAGGAGAAAAGAAGAAAGGAAAATAGCGGATTGTAAACTGGGGGAGGATGTATCTGGAAAATCTGCTGGTAGAGCAAGAAGAATTTTAAATTGATCTATTGCGAATACATGAATGTGGTACATGAATCAGCTTATAAAACAACTAAGAAAACAAAGATGCGAAAAACAAAACCAAGAACTCAGGTTCAAGTAATAAGACTGGCAGATCCAAGTTAACGAAATTAAGTTAACAAAGTGGAATTTAAATTGGGGAAAATTGATGTATCATGATCTGAATTCTGGACTTGTATTAAAATTTCCTTTTTCCATCAATCAAACACCAGTGTAGAATTTCAATATGCGAGCACCCCAATCAAAAAGTTATAAGAATGACCTCTGCTTAGAAAAAGAGTATTACGAAATAATCTCACAGTAATGGCAACTTCTGTATCATTTTCTATGGTATTCTATTTGATTGAATTAGCAATGATTGTATTCATACGAATCAATTATTTCGACAACTTCTCTCATTTTACTAACGTGACAGCATGAATACGAATCATGCTCGAATTTATTCATCGAATAGAGTACCTTTGTTTCAAGTTTTCGGTCGATCCTACTTGGAAAACTTTGGGCGACTTAACCTCGCCAAATGTTGCCATTTTCTCTGTGTAGGTGTTCACAAAGTGTGAAAAATTCTGGTGTTCATTATCAAAATGAGAAATATATCAACGATTCAATGATTGAATACGAAGGTTCGTCGATATGAGGCTTGAGTTCCTGAAGGAAAGTGTTTTTATTTCTGAAATCCTTTTAATTTTCGGAGGTGAACAGGAAAATCTATACCAATCAAATTAAATTTTTCTCTGATTGAATCGGAGTGAATGAAGATTGATTGTAATTCTTTCTACGTAACTTCACTTTGAACACATAAAGAAAAATATATAGTTCTTTAGTTACTCAATTGACGTCAACTAAATCAGATAATGAATGCGACGGATTTCATTAAGTTTCAACATGTACGTGCCAGTTGTCGGGAAACAGAAGAAAAAACGAATTAAAACAAGTTCGGTCAAGCTTACTCGAGACGTTTGTCTCCTAGAAAACAACAATTGCGCTCCTGGGTACCCTTTTCCAGTCTTGTCGTCTTCTCTCGTTTCCGTTGGAGCTTTCCACCTAGCACAAACCCCACACAGCTACCCACTTGTCCTTGTTCTTTCTTTGCTCGTTTTTTGATCCACCATCCAAGACTTCTCGAAGCAGTAACTTCCGGTTTTCCAGGCGTCGGTCCAAGCACAAATAATCTAGAGTCTACCGTGCTCTACCACTACTACTACCACTGCTACAACCATCATTGCATCCAAGCTCCCTAGAGAGTGTAGCCATATACTCAGAAGTTGTGAAGGCCCCAATCTTTTCAAGCACTTTCATATACATTTCATATATTCACATTTCTTCCTTTTTTTTTCCTCTTTGAAAACAGGGATTTTATGAAAATTTATTCGATATGGATGGAACAACTTTCGTGTTAGCTTACACTAAAACATACAACCAACAGCTTTTCATCCATTTTCACAAAACGACTATTTACAAAAGAGTCTGTGCATTTAGACAATTTGTACACTGAAATTCATGATTTTCTGAGAAACTCGTGACACTCCCATGGGCAGCAGTATGGAATTGTCAAACGAGGGCAATTGCATAGTATACATAGACGTGGTTGACGGCATTTGTAATACACTGCGCTAAAGCGAGCGTAACCACGATTCTCGTTACATAGAGCTGCGTATCCCCAATGGACTCACTAGTACTAAATTGAAACTAGCCTTTGGCATCAGATTAATCGCAATGGAACAGTTAAATTCTCTCGAGAATTTGTATATCAACCCATGAATTTGTACTATCGATTTTTCTATCAAAATCAGCACATCAGTCAACCACATGTCCCCTATAAAAAAGGAAGAAAAGGCGCAGAAGAAATGCACATCATCGACTTCCTCATCTATATATAAACGCACATATGCACTCGATTTTCTCTCCTCACGCGGTTCCCGTGAATTTTCAGCTTCAACTCTTGGGTACACCATTAACGGGTACAATGGAACGGAACAGAATGCAACGACACGAGGAACGTATGCATGGCGCCGGGTATCATTTGGCTTGCGCCACTGGAAGCATGTGTCTTCATTAGGCGCGCTAGAGGGTGGTGGTAGTGGTAGTGTTGCACGGTTGCACTGAATCACATCGGGAAACCAACCATCGTGGCCCGAATTAAGCGCTAAATGCATCCCCGTTCTACACTCCAAAGTCCTCCATCTCCTCGTTCCACCATCACCACTATCACTACTACCAACATCACATACCATCCTACAATGATAGGTACTGTGGCGCGTGTACGCTAGTTGCTCGAATCCACCCATCATCTCTAACATTCTACAGTAAGAGCTCGTAGGAACATCGCTCGATGTTTTGCATACGAGAACTATGAATTCATTGCAACGTGTTGAATGCAAATCGTGATTCGTGAATTATCTACATCCTTCGAGAGTTATATACCTCTCTACATAAAACTAATGTGTGTCATTGGTTGCATCATGGTGATTGAAGTAGGTGGATAAATCCGTGTTGGAGGACGTTGCAGTGAAAAATTATCTCAGCAGTGTTTTCTACAGATTTATTCACTTTCTCCCACATATAAGAATATATCTATGTGCATATATGGGAAGATATATACAGACAGGAACAAAATGGAAGGGTGAATACTGTGACGCAGACGGCAACGAAGGATATAGGGTCGCCTGAATTATATGACGACAAGGATTCGTTCGTGGCCGGTTGTAACTCGGATTCGGACGATTTATTGATGCTGTTACTCTGTCGTCGCCAGAGACGCGGCTCAAACGGTGTTCATCCGACGGGAACAACCCTCCCGAAATGCGATTACTGTGGGTGCTGCTACTGCTAACCCGGACTACTATATATCCCCACTAGAAATATCTGCCCATCACTCCATTGGCATACGTACACATTTTTCCTCTCCATCCTCATTATTTTCCACGATCGTTTTTCAATTTGTTGTATTTCCAATCTTGATTGTATTATCATCGTGTTTCGTACAGCTTTAATACGATGTTGTACGATGGAAATGTTGTGATTGTTGAAATACAGAGTGCATTCTTTTTTGTTCCAACTTGACTTGTTTCAAATTATAATAAGAATGGGAAAAAACATCATGGCATTGATGTACTAGTCAAGCAACTAGTCTCGACACAAAAAAGACGCACATTTTCCCATTTACGGTAGACGTGATAACCGTTAAAGCTTGCTCAAGCTAAGGGTAAATTTTCACCGGGGTTTCGTGAAGTAGAGGTGCGCCAATCCGTAGAGGGGAATAGATTAAATCCCAAAGTGGATTTACCTACCCTTCTTCATGCAAGCTGGTAAAATCGTCGATAAGATCGAACAGGTTGTCTAGAGCAAATTCTCAGAGAGAATCTATTGAATGACATATACATAAACTGAAGAAATACTCTCACAATTCCCAGTACAATCAAATAATATAGTTTCGTATTAATGTTCGTTGTTCGTACAAAAAAAAACTTTTGGATCACAGCTTAAAGAGAGAAATTATTTTCTTTCAACATGTTCTTTTTAATAAGAAGATTTTTCAATGCGTGGATTATTATGAAAGAAAAAGGAGAGATAAAAATTGAGAGATCAGACTAAATCGTTGACACTGCGTCAAAATTCACCGCAATATAATATCCGACCAAAAACTTGAGCGTCTTTATTTACCCGTCATATCAAACGCGAAAGACTTGCGAACATAGTTTTCGACTTTGCAGTCTCTCAACTACAGTGCCATTTTTATTTGTTGTCCTCAATACTTATCTCTTTCGTTTCCGTTAGCTTTGTCCAGTTTTCAACGCTTCTTGGAACGGACAACCCGCAGCCTCAAAGAAAGCCCGAGATTCATGCATTCCAAGGTTGCATCATGAAACGAAGTTCGTGGACAAAAAAGCAAGAGGAAAAAAAACTAACAAAAGAAGAATAGGAAGAGAAGAAGACAGTGACGACAAACTCCTTGGAATCCCTTCGACTTCGAGTTATCCCTCTTCTTCCAGTAGATTTTACCTCAACTCGCGATCACCCTTTGCAACTTCTTTAATCTCTTTCTCGTAGATTGGTTTTTCCCGAGCCACAACCATCCCAACTTGCTGTCAAATGTACTTCTATACTTTTTCAGCCAATAGAGATAAAACCTTATCAATAGATAATGAAAAGATATCAAGAGCAAATTGACTAGTGGTTGAACAGACCAAAATTGGATACACGAAATAAATGAAAAAAAACGGAGATAATGGACGATACATTGACCAGAGTTAATCAACAATGACGACAATGTGAATAACGCTAGACTATCATTCATATATAAACACTACATAGCTATTCAATTTTTTTTCACTTCATATGGAACATTGGAGGTTTGTACAACTCGCTCGCAGTCCCGTCGCTCTTCGCTAATGACAATACGTTTGTGAGCGCGGTATTGTTTGTTTGAAATATGGAATTATTATGAACTGTCTGTATGCAGGCTTACGTGCTTTCTCTGTGGTAATGTATTCATGTGGAGGTTCAATTTATACGTATGTACATGTATGCGCAAGCGACTATAGGCCTATATCGATAGGTTACCGTGCTGCTGATTCAATGCCAACAAAAAAAAAAAATATTCCGGACAATATGGGTGCGAGGCGAGTCTGCCTCGCGCACACGTATTGAAATTGAGGTAGAAGCAAATGATGCTGTTTACGAGCCTGGCACAAATTCATAAATCATCGTTGATTCGCGTTGCTTCGATATGAACACGACTGAACTAAAAAAATTACTGTATAGATGTACATTTATATTCACTTGAGGAATAATAGTCAGGACTTCGTGCCGACATTTCCTTTCAATGCAGATTAATCTCTTCTGTAAACTGTGTTCATCGATATTTTTTTATTTATTCTCATTATTCATTCTTCATTTTGTTTGGGATTAATATCAAGTTGAACACTGTTTTGCTTGTCAATGTTCAGTGAAATAAAATTTAATCGCACGATATTCGTGTTTTGTCAATTGAAATTTTTATCATTATCGCGTGGGACAAATTAGTTGGGTATAATCAACTAAGAACAATAATAGAATCAGCATCAAGATCTTGGAGATGGAACTGTTCACGATTCAACACAACAGTCGCGTTCTACAATGTGCATGATATCAACAGAATTGGCCCGGTGTATGTGTACATATTTGTATACGTGTGTGTTCCCTCGATGATCAACCGAAAGATATACGACACTTGGGAGCTAGATTGAGCTGTGCACGATGCGCATTCGTGCGTCGGTCTCTAATGAGTATAATCCACCCTGAAACAGGTTTATCGACGAGCGATTTGAATTAATTTATACCACAACCGAACTCTAATGCAATTGTTTTGTTATGTATTGTATATGCACTCCATACTGATATTCACGTACATTGGTGAAAGAAATTCTGTTGATTTATCGAAAATAGAGGTCAATTCAACAGAATTTTTTTCCCTCATTACGGTTCAATTGTGATAAAAAAAATGCTCAGGCTCATTTCAATTTGCTGACATTAACTATTTCTTTATTTATGATGTGAAAATAAAATTTCAGATTACACATTGCTACTGTAAATACGAATTGTTCACGTTCGCTTATCCAGGTGACGTAACCCAGAATAACCTGAATATGGGAAGTAACTGCGTATTAAATAGGAACCGAGGTGAAACTAAACTCTGCGGTTGACTTTGCGGAATGGCTGTTGTTTGCCCCGTATTATACAGACTATACGATTTCATATATAACCGCGTAAGTTACCGCTAAAAAGTCTGTTTAAAATAGCAACGGTGGAGGACTACTGCCATAACTAAAGCTATGAATTTAGTAAGAAAATGTGAAAAAAAAATCTGAAACAAACAAAAACACGTTCAACGTTCTTTTAATGCTTTTGCGCGATTTCACTGGTGGTTTTATATCGTTCGGAGTAGTGTTTTACACAGTGTAAACACCCAAGATGTATGTCTACATTTTGCTTCCGGTATAAATGTCACACGCGTGCGCACATATTACCAAGTGAACTATGCCAAAGGCATAAAAAGTTTCACAATGAGAATATGCGAAGACAAAGATTGTGAATATTCGCGCCTTTGGAGCTATCAAACATAAATGCATATTAGTTTCAGAAGAGTATTAAAAAAGAAAAAAAAAGGGTAATCACGTCGTTAAGTTAAAACCAAAAAATGAAAAACGAGAGTAATAATTTAAAAACAATTTTATTTATGTACAACGGCGCGTAATAAAAAGATAAATCAAATTGATTATAAACCGGAGATTGGTCGAAACTCGGCATCCGGCAACACCAAGCTGCATGGGCGTCGTTAAATGATGGGCTCTAACTCGAAGCGAGCCTGATTCGAGTAGGGTCGCACTGCGGGTTATTCCCGGACCTGGATCTATCCAACATGCAGGGTTCAACAAATGGGCGGTAGGGGGTTTCGCACATCTGCAATTCAAATTTCTGTCCCTTACACCTACGACCCCTTGTACGTCTGGTCATAAAGGAGAAAAGCAGAATCCGGAAAAACCGGAAATTTACTTGAGATTTCGCATGAAACCCATTCAAATCATTAGAAAATATTTTACATATATCAAAATATTAATTCAATGAAACTATTGAATTTACATTGAATGACATGTCATTGATGTAAACGGATTGGAAAACAATCATCGAAGCGACCTGAACTTGTCACATTCCTCCAGAATATTTCATATAAAATAAATATAACAACGTCAACTTGAATTCTGGAATAGATAATAGAGACAGTGTAAACAAATAGCCACAGGAAACATCAGAATTCAAAACGGATGTAGATAAAGCGCGCCTTCGATCACCGTTTTGCTTGTTCCAGAATGTCGAACGGTAGTGGGTGACGCGGGGAGAGCAACAATATGCGAACGTAAACCCACCGCGATGATGGCGTTTCACCGGATGAATGCAGTATGAAGCAGGTAGTTGACAGGATCTCATATTGCGGAACTGCAGCCGATGGTGGTGGGTGGCGTGTATGGTCACTATTCGGTTCTATATGAATCGATTAATCCATCGATCAACCATGCCAACGCAACGCTTCTACAACACGACAACTGTTCGTAATATAAATAAATAGTCATATATGCACATAATATTTATGTATTGAACTCGACGTCGATTATACCAAACCAATTGTATTAACAGACATCATCATACGTATGTGACTAAGTATATATAAATTGTGCCTCGTTTTTCAGTTCAACGCGTTTGGAATGACATTCACACACAAAGAAACACGCACATGCAACGCATTGATAATCACGATGGTAAAATCAGCATATCCATGAGGTTCACAATTTTCTCGAATCTCATCAAAAATATTTCATCAATAATTTTGCGTGCTTTGACTGTGGCTTCAAACAATATTGAATGCCACGGTTAGAGTAAATATTGAATGATTAAATATTAATTGTTTTCTCATTGAATTAATACTTCAATAAAATCCTATTGGAAATTCATCAAATAAATAATTAATATGAGATGAATTTAGTTATTTGTTTTATCATTTTTCTTTAAATCCATTCTCTCCGACATCAAACATTATATATGAATGTAGGTTTGAAACATTTTTTCTCTGAGCAATCCAAGCAAATATCCGGACCGGTACTTCAGGAAGGGAAAGTGAATCGGGTTCAAATCAAGTGGCGGTAAATGCTCCAGGCAGTCTTGCAGGATACGGTAGAATGAGAAAGAGAGTGTAAAAGGAAGAAAAATTGTGGAAGTCAGGGAAAGGTGAAGGATGCCAATGCATGCACAGCTTCAATGCTTTGTATATATGTACATACTCAATAGTCTTTTCATTTTTATTTTCATTTTTTTTTTCATCTCTCTTACTCTACCTACGCGTACTAAAAGCCTTGCTCTAGCATCTCGAACGAACATATTTGCATTTTAGTCATGAAGTTCGCCTCGGGGATCTTTATATCCGTTTACTCTAGTGACTTACGCGCGAAACGTTCCAGGCGTTATTGGATTTTTCAACTCGGTTTCTCATCGATGTGGTTTCTGCTTTTATCCATCATTATGTAACATCATATCGTCACAATAAATTTAGACAAAAACAACTCAAGTTCTCTCTTCATAAATATCTCGCAACTATTCAAATGGAGAGTTGTGTTCAAAGAAGAAAAAAAAAATGTATCGAAGTTTTTATGAATCCTCAATTAAAATACTGAAATTCCTCCTCTTCATCGTCTGACATCGCCTCAACCCTAACTACAAGGTGTTTAAGGGATGTTGACAAAGTATCGAGCTGAGATGGTAGACGCTGTTGGAAAAGTAATTAACTTGGTAATTGATTCATTTTAATTTGCACGAAATTTTATTAGAATCAACTTATATATTGGTGGTCTTGATAAGCTGCCAGTTTTGGATTGGTTTCCCATCCAGTGGATTACACCGATGAGTTTCAAGATGCTTTTATCGAAAAGATAAGAAGAACGAGAGATGAAGAGCCAGGAGGAAGACGAAAGGATGAGACGAAAGAGAGGAAGCGCATCCCTGCCATCGATTCTGAGAGCAACGACACCGCTGATCCTGCTATTTTTAACGAATTGGGATCTGATAGAGACAACGAATCAACTTAAGAAGCAGTAATAATATCCTGCGTTCCCCCCTCATGGATCACTGGTGTTTCCTTCTATCGAACATGTTTGAAAACCATTTGCGTAATTTACACACATGAAATTTTAGTGCATATAAGCGGATACTTATTTTATATGTATTAAACTTCGTAGACGTATTTACACATATGTAAAAGCGAGTTCGTTGATATAACTGGCGATTCCAATTACTTCTTCTCGTATGGATAATGGCTAGTGCATAGTTAAGAGTTAGCCAGTGTGCTCAGTATGCCCACCGATTAATTGAAAAGTAAACTTACGGGCTGAATATAATCAAACTTTAGAGGGAAGACTCCTCTATGGTGGAATGGATAGTCGGCCACAGAGGGTAGGTAAAGTGATGAGATGGTGAAAAGAGGTGAAAACCTCTGCTCTGCACTCATGAGTCCTTGATGAATTTCAAAATGTTTCATTCAGTAATGTGTTCATGCAGTCTTTATTTTATTTTTTTTTTTTTTTCATATATGATATTGCTAATTGAAACAAGTGCGGGAATTGAACTGTGTCATTAATAGATCTCTATCAATTTTGTTATAAAAAAATTTATGCAGGTCTATATGTAAATATTTGAATAGTTGAATTCATATCCAGTCAGAATAATAGAATTCCGCTACAGATACATCATCAACCAAAGCACAATGTGAATAGTTTTTTTTTCCAACCAATCAGCGACACACAGTCGACTACATTGGGCTGTTGGATCCTTAGATTTCTTTTCGATTAAATGGGGGAGATAGCGAACGACCCGTGTGCGACGGATGAACCAGTGGTTGGCTCACAATTTCTCCTGCCCACTACCGTCGGGTATATATATCATAGGGTAGGGTAAAATTAATCGAGATTCGATCGTGTATATCGGGGTCGAGGCAAATTGGAAATCCCTCAGAAACTAGTTTCGCATAATTTCGACGAGCAAAACGAATCTACCAGCACTGTCTCTATACACACACAATCCATCATACTATGCATAACAAATCCATCAAACTTGGATTCTCACCAATGTCGAGATGCATTAACTAATACCTTCGATTATCGAATGAAAAGCATGCGTGATAGGATTCAGAACAATTTTCACATTTCTATGATACATCACTTCTATGCACTATGAATTAAAATCCGTTGCATCTCCATATTCTGACGATTATGGTTCTTCAACTAGAAAAAATACTTCCATTACGAGTATTCAGAGTAATCCAATCGGCGCATCAATTCCTTCATATTTTGAAATTTTATACCAGTTGATGGAGATAGAAAAAGATGTGGACTGAGATATGCAATGGTTACGTCCAGAATTACCCATCCATTGTAATATTGATGATGTGAATCAGAATACTTTGAGGATCCATTCACTATATAAAAATCCACATCCAATAATAAATTCATATAACTTGTAATGATTCAGGGAACTAGTGCTCGTCATCCTCCTCAAGATGAATATGTGATTATATGAAGTGTGAAGAGCATTCGGAAGAATAACGGTGGTGAATGAGACTGGGTACCGAGCAGTGGAAAAAAAAAAAAAAACGGACCAAAGAAGAAAAAGAAAAGGAAAAAAGCTATATGTGGAACCGTGCGAACACAACTAGAGTTGGTAGAAGGTAGCGCGCGCGACTCCTATTGAAAACTGAAATGCATATACGTGCGCCTGGATTGTTTCCCCTCCGACATGTGCATGTCTGGCTCGTGTAGGTGCAGACATGTACTGTGCGTATACTGGGTGTTTGTTAAAAAAGTTCGCATTCTCATAAAAATTTTGATATCATTTAATTTACGTTCAATAAATTTATTATACAAAATGCTAAAATCATACTGTTGGCCGAGAGACAAATGAATTCATTACGAAATTTATGTAAATGAATTCAAATTATTTGCAAATCAACTCTAACTGTCAGACATGGGGTCACAGTCAGAATTGATAATGGCCATACAAACACACACGAGCCCTCTCATTTTCCGGTACTTGGATAAATCACGTTCGTCAAGGTAGAAAGAGAACAATAACATTTGGGGGGCTGCGGGAAGAGAATGCAGCTTTGCGCTAACCGTGAAATACCTTGCACAAATTTAACGAGGCAAATGGAATATGCAATCGTACATGGCATTGACCATGCACAAATTTAGTTTCATATAAATGATGCATGCGAAAAGCAAAAAATACAACAAATTTTAATAAAATTAAAAACATATCACAATGCTGAAAAAGTCCAACTACGAAAGAAGAATGAAAAAAGATACAACGCGCGCGCGTTCTCGTCCTTTGGTATAGAGCCTGAGGGTGAAGGTTGGTGTCGATTTCGCACCGTAAGTCGACTGTGGCGCGCGATGTGAGTCGGCACTTTTACCTTCATGCCGCGCACCCGCCTCGGAACCAGTTTAACGATTTCTCATTATCCACTTACTGGGAATCGTTTCTGTAAGTGGCTCATCCCCGCGAGCGGCACATGACGTGAGGTGCAGCACCAACTTGTGTACGCCAACCAACAACTTCGCCGTGTGAAAATGAGATCTTGCTGGGCCGCAATTATTCCATATCATAATCATCGTATATACACAACCATAAAAATAATATACATATCGATATACATCTAGAAGCATTTTATTAAAATTCCATCGGATTTAAGCTCTGATAAAAGAGATGTTTGATGAGTCTTCAATACGTCACAATCAAATTTTGAAGTTTGTTTAAAACGCTATGGAATATCAATTTCGACTCGTTCCATCACCTCAATGTTCTTCCCACGTGCTTTCATGAGTTAATGAAACATAAGCACCCCAATCAAATTACCATTTTTCCATCAAGAAAAACTCCAAGTAAACAGCAAGACATCATTAATGACATCATCATCAACATTTATAGTTAACCTAACATTTGTTCTTTTTAGTTTCATACATCCACATGGAATAACGAACTATCAACCATCCTTCCAGTTTTCTTATGAAAATCTGATGAAGTTCACGTGCAATGCCACGTTTATACGTGAACAAATACCTTAACAAATTCAGATATAGTATCACATCTGACCTAGATGCTAATTTACGAAGATTCGATTGGGATGTTTGCACTGAAGACATATGTATATATGAAGTACTCGTGTGTTTCCTCGTTAGCATAATTGAAACCACTGAAACCCATTGAATACGGATTAGCAAGTAGAAGACTGTCATGTGGCCCAATTATCCACCAGATACTCTACATACAAATAGAAACCGGTACAGTACAACAACCCACACCTCACAAACATTTCACGATCCAAATTTAATTTGTTTTTAATTAATGCGAAAAATAAATAATCATGTTTGTTTTATATACACAAGGTCTGTCAATGTTGTGCGCATGAATGTGTATTATAAGAATTGGTTGTTTGAATACTGGGGATCACAACTGGTAGTCTATTGGTGGGTGTGCCAATTTACACGCGTTTTGTTCTGGTTACAACAAAAGGTGTGCGAGTGCGAGAGGTGGTGAGGCAAAAGCAAAGCACAAAGGTTGAGCGTGAACGCGGAACGCGTCAGTGTAGAGTGGTTGGTTGGATTGACGCATTGCACTATATGGTTATAGAGAAAACGAAACGATGGCGGGCAGAAGGAAATGAGAATGCTGGAGAGTATGTGCGGTGAAAGAGTTGATAAAGGGCGAGAGAACATGGCAGTGAGAGCAAGGGAAAGAAAAGTGAGTGTATAAAATAGTAAAGCGTGTAAATGTGAGAAGGATGAATGTGAAATGCACACATTCCCACATCTATAGAAATGAATTTGAATTATTTCACACTATTTTATCGATCTGTACATCTGTTTATATTACATGGCACATAAAAGATATCAGCACATATTACTAGAATATTTTAATTGCGTTTGGTATAATAATTAACCCCTATACGTTCACATACAGAGTATATTCACGTTTATACACTTCTATGTATTTATATCGAATTGCTTGAACTATTGGTGAAAAAAAAAAAAATTCCCACGAGAAAATTGCACAACTGATGCACCGAAATTGTGAGCCAATCTGAAATGACATCAGCCATTTCACTGCATACGAATATATATAACAGAGCCACATACACAAGTTGAGTGCATCACTGCCGCACGTCCCCTAAAGCGGGAATTGGAAGTCTACTCATATACATGTATATGCCTGTCTCTATATCACCTTCTCTCTTTACCTCGGAACTTTCATTACCATCGACGCGTGCGGGAATGGAGATGAATTGAATTTTCTCTGATATCGAATGCGATCTATCAGTCTGCGTTGCGGATGGAGCATTCAGCGGTTGGTTGGTGTAGTTTTCCACTACCTCTGGACGTAGATATATCCAATGATTGTAAAAAAGTAGTCCACATTGGTTAAAATTGAAATGTTCGCGTGAGTATTGTGCAAAAAAAAAGTATCAGTGATTATATCTATATATACATGTGTATGTGTTGTATCTATATACTTATGATGTAGGTATGTGCATGCGTCATAAGATTTCAAACTCACGCTAGAGAAGAAATTTGTTGTAAACTAGTGGGAGAACCGTCAGTATGCACGTCTTCTTCCACAACGTCTTAAGCCATTTTACCAAGTCGACGTCCTTTTTATTATTCAACTTTACGACAAACCGCTGGGCTACAAACTATTTCACTGTCGTAAAGACTTTCTCTCCCATCCTATCTATTTCTTTATCTATCCTTTTTTTTTCACTTCATTGTGAAATAGAACGATTTCGTCAAATCTTTGGATCTATTTCTGGAGCGAAACTCTCTCACTTCACTCAGAATGGAACCAATGAGAGAATCTTTTATATGGAAATATATGAAGTACTCAAGTGAGATTGGCCCCTCCTCATCTTGCACCAATCTGCTGCTACTATGGGAAGCAATAATGGTAGACTAGCACTGAGAATCAGTATAAATTTTTCAATTTGGGTCACATCAGCTATTTTGATATCAATCGAAACACGAGCAAAAAAATAACTACGCTGCAGGGTGGAAAACAGGAACAGTCACGACATTGTGTCATAACTATAAAACAAACGATAATAATAATGGAAATATATAAAGATTGGATTTCATTGCGATAAATATGAATTTATTGAATGATTTTGTGGAAAAACATCTTAGTTGATTCGTATATGAAGGGAAGAATGTAATTATGAAAAACTTATTGACGGTCTCGTAAATTGTTTAACAGATAGAGATAAAAATGGTCAAATGAATAAAATCCCATCAAATTCTTGTCTACGGTAATCAATTTCTATCCATTTTTGAATATGATTCACCTCCTCATAAAAGTTTATGATATTGTCTAAGAATTATTCTATCTTATAATATTAACAAGTTTATTGTATACTTAGTGAACCCAATTCCGCCACTAATAGATATACGAATTGATTTCATCATCGTAATTTGCATCAGCTCTTAAAACAGATTCACATATTATATGAGTCTACATCAAAAATACATTTATCCCGATTGACTCATAAACTATTGTCGATAAAGAACTCCTATTCAAATTGTATACGCATTCCGATAGGGAAATAAAACAATTCCATTGATGATTATTGTGCTTTTTTAGCGTTAAACTGGCAGCGAATATTTGTTTTTAGTGATTAATTTGAACTTGTAGCATTGGCAACAGTGTCAATCGTGCACCTTCCAACTAGAAATTCACAGCCAATATTATTGCGCACTTAATCATGTATATTCATGCAGATTGTTGTAATGTTCAGCACATAAACAAGAGATAATATTACGAAACGGAAATAACGAATAATTAGTGATATTAGTTTGCCACGTGTAATTAGGTGGTAACTGTTATTTGGTTCAGCGCAAAACCACAAAAGTAGTAGCCATAGTTTATTGTGTGCATTTAACTGTCTTAACCATCTCACCTATACACATCTATACTTCGCTGACCTTGTTTCGGACTTATTACTTTGCAGGGTTTATGGAATACCAGTAGAAAACCACATCCGTAAAGGGTACTTGTGACATTGGATCCGCACAGAGTGGGCCAGGAGAGACAAAACGCAGATAGTGAGAGGATCAGAGTTTATGCAGAATGGTTACAAATGACTATAGATGCAACGAGAGACATATGAGGAAACCTTTTGCCACCCACTTGGTTTACTCCAACTACTCCACAATCTGCAATATGTTCTATCCACCCAGAAGAGCTACTTAGTGTGAGACTTAGGTAGAAGTTAGTTGGTCGACTCCATGAGGCTAAGAAATGGAAATTCATAATGTCAAAGCGCAACGAGGCCTCGTTACAAGTTGGGGGATGGAACTCTAGTGAGCTTTGTCGCTTCTGCATTATCAAAATGTTACCAACACTTTGTTTCCCATAGGTACGTACATATAGGTAGACAATTTCAAATAAAAAAGCTCAAGAGGAGTGTACAGAAATAGATGTGAAACGAAATATATTCGAGAGATGATTCGCATTATAGAGGAAATAGAAACTGGATCTGATAGACTTTTCCATCACCGTTCGAGTGCAACATCAATTCCGTTGAATAGAAATGGATTCTTTCTTGTTTACATGACATATAACACAAGGCTTTTTTCTCACAGATAGAATTTTTTACTGGAATGGAAATTGTAACACATGAAATGGTACAATTTGTTATTTATTACAATTTTTATGATACGTGGTCATTGAAGTTCTAACACAAGTGTGAATTGTCGATAGAATAAGATCGAAATGTATGTCTGATATATATTTGCAGACATCCATACGTATGTAGACTATTGATAGATGAAATTTTGTGACACTACAAATGGATCCTAACGAATTTATCCCTTCTGATATAAGTTTCATATCGCTCGAACTAAATTCGACTGTTTAACCTTAACGTTGGAAAATCACATATACGTATGTACATATACGCGAATGGTTGAGTTATAGTTTAATTTCAAGAATTTCATGGCACTGGATGATAAACGTACCACATTCAATGTCTTACCAATGAAAAATTTTTATCTTTGGTGCCAATGGTTCTCGGTACATTGAACGCATGGATAGTTTTACGCCGAGTTCGTGGCAATCGTTAAAAGTCTTGATAGAAGAAAAAGAAACAAAAGGGAAAAATAGGGAACAGTGCAAGTAAGAAAACGAGAAAGGGTGTAAAAAAGAAAGAGAAATAAGTGACCGATCGAAGCAAGAGGCAAGACATACAGCTAGATGAGATTGGTAGACCTGGTTGCCGAGTAAAAATTGGATTTATCTATAGACTCATAACATAGAAACGTTGCTGGAAGGGTAGCGATACGCTATATTGTATGGTGCCGTGGGCTATGACTCTCATAGAAGCAAGTGAGAGGAACTTTGATAGTGCAAATGGGAAAACGAGATGGAGAGCGAAGGAATGAACGTTAGCTGAAGCAAGCAGCAGTATTAAGTTTATGGGTGCATTGCGGTGGTTCCAGACTCCTGGCTGGTTGGCCGCGCAAGGGATGCTTGGCATGAAAGTCACGCGTTACGACAATTATTTCACCCTCTCCTTGTACCACGAGCGCCCTCACCGTTGAAGCTCCTTATTGCTGGACGCGCCCAGAGGTAGACGTTTTGGCCTCAAACGCTTCGTACACTGCTGGGTTAAGAGAGGGCGACGGAGGAAGAAGGAAAGCTGGGCATTAACGTTACCCAACCTCTCACTAATCTTAGCACACCTGCTCCAGTGCACTATTGCCTCTCGACCATCGTCGTAATTATTCGATAACTCGTTTTAGTCGACATACAGGAATTAATGGCACAATATTGTCCTGGGTATCAAATGGATTATTGAAAGCTCTGTTCTGGTTGAATAAATCTGTTTATGCTAGTCGGGAATGGTATTAACAATTGAGACTCAGTATGTATAAATGAGGAGATGGAAAATAGGGTAGAGAGATGGGGTGAAAATTGTCTCCAGAATGTACCAAATTTCTCGTAGTTATAGAGGGATTTTTCATGGAAAATGCCCGGTGCGAGGAATTCGAATCCACATGGGGTTGTATGAGGTTGGTATTCTCAACTTGACTAGACATGTCCTACCAGAGAGGGGTGAAGAGCTAATAAAAAGCAAGTAAATCACACCATGGGAATCTAAATTATCTTCACATGGCACGCAAACCCCTTTAGTCACATTGGTTATACTCAGGTGGTGGAATTTATCGAACACTAACCGCGACGGAGTAACACATTCCCCGACGAAAATATTTCTCGAAAGTAATTATGAATTTGTGAAAAGTTGCATGTCGTCATTTCACCGTTGTATTGGATACCGAATTTTTTTTTATTGTTCCATTATTTGAAGTTGATGATTATTTTTTGTTCTCCCTATTCCCGAGAATCATAAACTTTTTTCTATACTATTTTCATCATTAATATTTATATTTACATCAACGCCCTCCTTCAGCAATACAAGTAAATTCTTATACGATTCTTCTTCCCGCTTTTATTCTCGTCGTTTGCTTATTTTCACCCCCAATGTCACAATTGTTTGCGTACTCAATTGAACTAAATGCAAATATACTCGAATAAAAATATCAATTCGTATTTCGATTGCTTTTATACATTTTCAATTTTCTCATCTCTTATTTTATATTTTTTCGTTTTATCAAACAAAGTTTGTTCGTAAAGTGACGTGAGAATTATTTGACGATGGCGGAAAATTTCAACATTGAAGATGAGAAAAAATCACTTGAATGAAAATTGAATATTGAGGGAGGAAAAAAGGAAACATAGTAAATAAATGAATTTATGAATAGGACACATCGTCAGATGTTTCATCTCTTGACTCAGCAAGAATCCGCTTGGAATGCAGTACAGCCCCATACCAGACGTTCGCTGTTGAAATGTGGACATCACGTTGCACCAATGTCCTATGATTGGAAAAGTTTTTACATAATGTCGCCGTTGAATTGAACTGAGAGTTTTGGATCACTGTGACCCGATCTCTTCTACCATTACCAACGAGATACTCGGAAATCTTATTCATGCACATTGCAAAGAGACACGTTTATATCCACTGAACAACAAGCGTCATATTACGAATCTCCCTCCGAGAAATTTTATCAGGCACAATGAAGTATATCTTTAAAGCAGTATACAATATATAACATTCTTTCATCATGTAATATCTATGAAGCACGAAACTTAATGAGTTTAGTTCAAGTGTCGACGAGATGTCAAGGGTGAGAGCGAACTGTGAAACTCAAACGCACCTTTCATTGGTTTATTGTTCTTCAGGCAGTAAACTCTTGCGCCTTAAAAATACTAGCGGAATAAAACAATGAGAGTGCGAGGTGTAGAAAATGAAAAGGAAAAAACTTAAATGAGAAGGGGAAGAAAAGAAATGGAGAAAAAGAAATGAAACGAAATCGGGGTTGTGGAAGGAGCATGAGAAAAAAAAATCAAGTCTGGGCAACAAAGGATGCGTCTCTACTTGCTGTGAACGGGAGGAGCACGGGCACCAAATGAATAAGCGTTGTAGGTGGCACTGTAACACGTACGAAAGAAAAATATATTTTATGCGACATGAAAAAAATATGAAGGCTGCATGCATACCAAACAAAATAAGAATGAACGCAACACATACGCTCAAATTCGACAAAGTTCCCGATAATAAATTGACGTATTGCACAATGTCAAATGTTGAGTAACAATAAACTTCACTAAATTTGTAACTCAATTAGTAACGCATTTTTACATTTTAATTTTATCTAGTAAAATCGATGTATCAGCTAAATAGAAATTGAGAGACCATAATCTATGAGAAGTGGAATTCATTTCCACCATAAGCTGTGAGTAAATTGATACGAATTGAGTCCGCAAGCTTACAATAGAACAATCGCACATTTTGATAATTTAAATAATGACGAAATTTGCAATACAATGTCAAGCTTATCCTTCTTTTTTCAGTGGGTACTCTAGTACTAGCTGACGAACAAAAGCATGAAAAAAAAATGAAAGGAATTAATGCAAGAGGTGCACGTGACAAAAGGTGGAGATAGATGAGAATGAAGGTGTTGAGTAGTAGGTACAGATGAGAGTGCGGCAGAAAGGGCCAAATAAAACATTGAGTGAGAAAGAGGCTCTACTCGCTTTATCGAGCGGTTAATGAAAAATAGCGACACCCTCCACTCTTGCACCCTGCTGCGAGTAGGATTGCTTGCTCTCTGTGCTCTCGCTTGATTCGCTTACTTCAGGGTGGGTTTTGCGTGATTTCATTGCGCGAGTCGAGGAGTTTCCGTTTGGTTTCACGCTGCGATGTCATATTACAACGCCCCGTTGTGTCGCGTGCACTCGCTCTATACTAATAAATGTATATATATGTTTATGTGTATATATTAATATGTGAGGGTGAAAAGAAAAATGCAGAATTTTTTGTTACTGAACGTCAATCATTCTACTCTGATATTAAACCATACAAAAATATCTTCATGAATTGAAAGGAGTTAATGAACTGCAGACTGAATTGAAATACCAATTTCATCTACACATTTGATTTTATCAGTAGAACTCAAGCCGCAAATATATTCGCCATATGATATTCGCCAAACCATCAAGTAAATTGGTGATGTGGAATCAAAAGGATAAAAAAGATGGTGAGGAAGTTTCAATCGTCGTTAGCATTCTCACGAGAATTTTCTACCTCCAAATACCATCGTCTATTTTCTCAATGCGATTCTGCTTTTTTGTCTTTTCACTTGGCAGAATTTTACCGGCTGATGAGTCTGGCATTAATTCATCGCTGAATTGATTCTTCATCTGATGATATTATCCTTTCTCTTGAATATAATGAAGCCCGTCTGCTCATTGATATTTGATCCACAGTTTTCGTACGAGTGGAAAAAAAAAGAATATGAATCTTTCAAGATGATTGGCTATTCAAGCCACTCAATTTCTCTCAAATTATCGTAGCAGAGTATAACGAGACGGAATAAAAAAGCAAAACCAGACTGTATGGCATAAGGATTGCTCAAGCATTGGCTATGGTGTCTGGCATGAAGATAATGGAGGCGCGGTGAGACAAGTCTGTGCCGGACCCAACGGTAAAATAAATCAACTGGTTGGGATCTCACACGGGAGTTATGGGCAGGACGGAAGTAGGGCCTCATGATGTACGGCCGCCTCGTCGTTTCCGGCTAAAAATCCATTATATATTACGCGTAACAAGGTGGCGGCGCGACCTCCAAGTTGTGGGATCAACGTTCGTACCTTCCGCCGAAGCCCCGCCGGGCATAACTTTAATCGAGTTGTCTCGGCCGCCCTCTTGACTGGCGGAAATAAATCGAGTCTAGGATAAGCAAAACTATGCGTTCACGTATTAATGTGCGTTAATAACATCAAATATATCATGAAAGCAAGAAATCATCTTTGAGTACACAAATACGCATTGCTCATCGCTCATGGAATTCATTTTCATGTAATAACTCGGAAAATTTCATTGCCGATGATTAAATGTCTTCTAAGTTTGACCAATATTTTTTTTCATCCACATGGTGATGGTGTTATAACAAGCTCTCAGAGGAGGACTTAAAGATCAGGGGAAAAGAACGTAGACCGGCGTTAATCCAGTTACGGCTCGCAAATGTGCTAAGCCGTTAATAAAATTCGGATAATACGCTGACCTTCATGAACTTACGACACATTGATTTTACCGTAAAATAATAATCCGAGTAAAGGGATTTACATATGAATATAGGGATGAATGTGTATGGGTATGCATGTGTACACATACGTGTGGATGAGGCAAACAAGAAACAATTTTTCAATGTGAAACAATGAAGTTTCATATTTATCAACAGTGCTTCCATAGAATATATCCACAATCAGTTTACCGACTACATCAACACTAATACAATTGTATTCAATTGCAACAACAATTGTTGTGATCGATAAACAAAGCTTGGTAGAATTTTCAAATACGTTTTATTCCATTCAATGTTTCCTCGCTAATTAAGTTGAACAAACCATCATTGTGTCGTGGTCAAATATTACTCTGAATCATAACCATTGTTATTTCTTGCTGAAAAGCGAATGCGTACGAGAATAATTAATACAAAATTTGTTGGCATGCGTTATTCATGAATACTGATGGGGTGGTAAAATGTAAAAAAGTTTTCAGACAGAGTTTGCAATTATATTTGCAAAAGTGTACTAATTCTCGATGGAATATTTGTCATAGTGAAAAAGTACCAATGAATAATATTTGGCATTATTTGATAATGATAAAAAGTGGAAAATTTTGGTGTTTACACTTGATGCAACATTGCAGACTGCGGATATCAATATCGTTCTTAAGCAAAGTAGCGTAATGGTTACACCGAAGATGGAAATTTCCACAATGGTTAACTGGGTGACCAACTTGAGACTTGGAAGTTCGTACAAAGTTTCGAGGAGACATGGGAGTGGGTGTGCGCGCACGTACACTGCTCAACCGAGAATTGCACTACGCTCATAAATTGCCCGCATAACTTTCAGCTTCTGGTTGTCCCGTATGCCTTTCCTCGATTGTGTCTGGCACATTCATTGCACAGATAATTGTTCCCAATGGAATTCACTGTTCACCATGTAGTTGGATTTCAATGTTGCACACAACTGACAAAATGTTTATGTATAACTAAACGCAATGTACGCATGTGCAATGTGTGTTTCACAAACATTCGGTGATTACCCATGAACAAACGTTCAACCTGAATTGCCAGTAATTGGCGAGCGAAAAATAAATGTCCAATTGATAATAACGATCATTGTTTAATGTAAATGAAAGTGCAATTGAAAAACCTCACTCAAAAAATTATTTTTCTGTAGCACTATCAAATACACCAAGAATATTTCCAACGAAAATGTACAGAAAGGGTTTACATAGCGACAACTAATGAGATTTCCTCCAGCACAAGAATTTGTAAACTCTGGAGTTAAATGGGATAAGCTTCAGCATTTTTGAACAGTAAATACAGACAGGAAAATAAACATGATGGAAGCATTCAAAAATCTGTGGGACTTTAGATTGAAGTTCTCTAGGAAAGATATGTACGATTAATAAAAAGTTTAATAACATCTTCGTTTTTAATATGATTAAGATAATCCAACGTAATTAAAACTTCTCAATCTAATTGATAATTCTCTGAGAACGACGCCACGTCTGTCAATCGTTTCGCAGTAACATTTTAGTATACTTTCATCCAACGAGAAAACGAGCATGACAAAATCTTTTAGAATTGAATTAAATGTTAGTTCACACTGGTGAATCATTCACGAGTGATATAAACTCTTACTGGCTAATACCATTAATTCAAATAAAATTGTTTATTTGGAAACTCAATTGCAACGTAACAACCATTCGCACTGTAGTAAAAGTGCCATGCGTGTATCAACGCAATCCGTTTGTTACTGCAAAATGTCATTAAAAACTTTAATGCGGATTAAGCAAACTAAATTTTGACTATTCCCAAGGACATAACTGAACGAACTAATCCACAGAATTCGGATAAGTGAAGAGATAACGTAATAGCGTAGTTATAAGGGCTGAAGTCGTATAATATGTTCTAAATTTATTTCTCACATCCTCATTCACACTATAACCCTCCTATAATTTTCAATTTATTCGAAAATTAATCGAAAAAAGTAACACAGGGGAAACAGCTGTACAGACCCCAGTCTGTATGCCATTTCCTCGGAACGGTAAATGATATAACGTCTTCCATTCTAAATTAAATTTACAATATCAGAAACGTTTATTTAATCAGACATCGATCTAACGAACGCGCCCCTACTCAGACGCAAACGATGTTTGTCGCAATATTATTAAGGAGCACTGCATAAAATAGTTAACGTTACAGATATGATTCTAAATAAATGACGAATAGAAATAGTCGTTTGCCTGTATAAATAAAAAATGAAAAGACATTATTCATTTACTCGTCACATTCAATATTGAAATATTGAAACAAAACTCGGGCCTTTGATCCACGAACTGTTTTATAATGTAAATTCCAAGATTTCAAGCTGCGAAATTTAATATTTACGGTATATTTCTTAATATTCTTTTTTTTTTCTCGAGCAGAGATCAAAGCGAAATTGATGATAAATGGAAATGCCAACTCTCAAAGACATCATTGACATTTAATATTAAGAACGTGGTTGAACATTTATTAATGTTATTTTGCCTGCTTTACGAAAATGAACATCCAAAGTGAGAATAAATCAATAACTAAGTCTCAACAGACTCTCCGAGATGATAATATGAAATGTGTATTACACAGTCATATGAGATCGTGTGTCATTTTCCACAAATAGTTTGTAGAATTGTAATGTGAGAATGTCTGTCTGCAGGTGAATACTGAAGGAAAATGTTCGACCGCAAGTGTGCACTTACTCGACCTTGCCGATATTTACGACTGAACCCAAAGCCAAAATGGGTTCTTAGCTGCCAGAAACGTTTTCACAAATTATATGTCCGGTTTAATTGCGACGAGACTTCATTGAGTATTATAGGGGTAGCTTTGAAGTAAACTATGCGAGTATTATTATCACTTGAGTATAAAGCTATCACATCATAAATGTCACATTTGACAACGTAGAAAATAAGTATGAAACTTCTGATTTTGTTATGATTTAATTTTACTGTACAATGTTGCAAAATATCCTGCAGTATAATATAGAGAGAAGTTTTCAATACAACTCTGCATAATGTGGTTATTATCACGATCGCGTGAGACTTACTCATTTGTATATGTGTACAAAGTTGTGAGCGTTATTTATCTTCGTCAGGGCCTTTAACATCAGCACGCTCGCGCGCGTACCTGCCACGGTAATGCGCGTCGCGCGCCTTCAACTCTCCCCTTCATCGATATGAAATACAATTAGAATTCGAGCCTGTACAATCCCTCTATTGTATTTTTATTTATCAAATTCGACACGAGACAGTCGATGTTATTAATTTTTTTCCACCTCCGGAAATTAGTAAAGTGACGATTCGTTTTTTTTTCTTTTTAAAAAATTTCAGCCGCCCCTGAACCTTATTGAACATCATCAATCATGTCGCGTGTCGGACAATATCTGAGCATTACTTTGAAACGCCCCCGACAGTTATTCAATACATTATTCGTGCTATCAAAAATGATAGTCATATCTTTTGTAGAGAAGATGGGTGAAAAAGAAGATTCCATTTCCAATTTCCATGCTGACTTGTATAAATATTTTTCCTATTTTTTCTCCTATTTTTTCACCATATTCTATTGTGTGACATTCTAACAATTGATTCATATGAGAAGATATACATTCTGAAATATTAACCTCGGTTCAAATGGCACAAACGATGATGCATCTGTCATAATACGTCAGCTCGTTGGCAATTCCACCAGATTACGACTTCCTCATATTGACGACACATGTACGTCCAAAAATGTCGTAGCATTCTCATATGTTTCAGTTAGAATACTATGTATGCAAAGGTATGAGAGAATACAGTCAATAGTAGTGCGAGCGCAATGACCGTCGCGCTTTACTGCATCACTGGCTTTTATATTTCTCTGAAATATTGCAATACCAAAAGACTTTTATTTACAAAAATATTCATCGTGACCCAAACAAAACGTAGTTGAAACGATGGAGTTTCTGGAGATGTAAACATTTTGTTCAGCAGCAATACACTCACTTAGTAAATGTGCAAGTTACATTTTATTCGCACGAAAACTGTGAATATATAATGAATGTCTTCAATCGGTATTCATAGCATTCCAACAAAATTGTTCATTTTGGTAATGCTCGTGCGAATGAATTTATCCAAGTATGACAATAAACTTGGAATATTTTCTTGAAATAATTCCTATTCACATCGTCACGACCATTACGTAACGATAAAATTTTCTAGAAGTGAAAGAAAGTTCAACACATGGGTATATTACATAACCTCAGTAACTATCGAACTGTGAACCCATTGAATCTTCAATTGGTTCAAATGACTATACCCGATAATTTTCTCAGCCGCAAAGCAAATTCCTGCGGTGGTTGGAGAAATACTACGGAATTCAGGTCAATTCTACAACACCAACGTCCGAGATGCAAGCATAAGCATATTTCTAACGGATGACCGAGTTAGCATGGGTTATCCAGTGGTCCATTGGTCAACGAAGGTTAGCCGACCATTGGTCGCGAACCTGAGTTGCTCGTGTGAAATAGTGGCTGGCTGCGCTCCAACCTCGTACGTTATACTACCGTTCATATACGTTAACCTACCTGCTAGCCAACCCATCACTATACGTTTTATCGTTCAACTCGCGTATATCTTCACATTTTTCTTTTTTTCCCTCATTTCATTTCACTCTTTTCGTTTTTTCCTACTCGTTTTCTCGAATCACCCAAATGTCTTCGTCACGCTCGGGCGAATCAGACGAAAATCCGAGCCAGAACGCATCTCACTCACATATCTCAAACTTACCAAAGTACACCAAAACCGAACCAACTTCATTCTCCCATTCATATAATATTTGTTCTAATTAACTTCACTTGCACTTTTTTCTTATATAAAATTCCTGTGATTACTTTTCTATTCACTGCCGAGTATTTTCTAACACCATGACGATATTCGGAATTGGAACAATATGACAGGCAGGACAAATGTAAATGTGACAGGATCAATAAACTTTTCATTTCTATTAATATTGAAATAGAACTCAATTCACAATTGAGTTCATGAAATTTATTCCACAAAAAGTCCCAAGTCAGTATCTCTCTGTATATTCACCAGCTGTCTCTTTCCACGTATAAGAAGTTTAATACCATCGACATTTCGGGCATGCATGCTCACGATGACAATTTGCGAAAATTGCATCGAGTAACACATACATTCATGAATACTATTGAAAGAACTCGAGTATAATTTTGACGTGGCAAATGACACATAAATATTATTCGAATACAAAGAATACAAATGAACTTGGTTTACAGACCGGTTTCTTCATCTCTTCGATTAATATATAATTCACGCTTATATACAAGATGGACTGCAGCAATTTCATCTTTCGGCGGGTGCGCATTACAAGTGATTTGCCGGGTTGCCTACCGGGTGTCAGATTAAATCAGAATCAGAGCCGACGGCCAAGGTGCACATAGTACCTCAACTCTTCAATAACAACAACTTGGTAAGACATGTATAGCAAATTTGTTCGTTAAACTTCCGGCAATGCAGTTCATCGGCATCAAGTGATGATGAGTATGAGATAGCCCGAGCAATATGAAAGATATAAAACAGAGAAATGTATAAGAGCTCAGCACGTTTTCATCCATGGATATTTATGGAATTATAATTTCCGTTCTTGGGTCGATGTACTTCGACGCCTCATCCACGACCTCTCTAACCGCTTGTGCGATGGTGAAAAGCACACGGCGGCTACGGGGCAATAAGTACCGTCAATGCAGTGTACGCAAAGCCATCGTATATACGGGTAAGCTAATGGCGTGGTTAGTAATTACTGCTATTAGTACGATACCGTCTTGGGTAGATACGTCTTGAATAATCGATGAATACTATGTTCACTCTACACTACCAAGCTTATTTTAGCAACAGTGGCGGTTTGAAAATCATACAGTTCTACATTATCAGCATTTATAAATATCCAATACTGACAAAATTATCATAATCCGTCGTTCTATTCAATATAATTTACATTCAACTATTGATATGAAAATAATTTTGCTTTTTCAAAATCGGTTCCTCATTCAGGGATAATACAACAATGTGTAATAACGGGTCATATTACGAATCATTACTGCACAGGTTGGATTATATTTATCCGCTATTAATCGCTGGAATTCCGAGGTTAACGCGAACACATTAGTACCAATTCACATTAATGACACTTCACACTGGCGTGTGTGTATTGCCATATATACTGTGGGCGAATGTATGCCTGCTGATGCCTAATAGTAATTACTTCACAATCGTTGTGGGATAATGCATTCATCGTTTGGTGGAGCTCAACTTCAATGGTACTTATTTACTTTGTCCACAGTGTCAACCAATCTGCGAAACCCTGGAATCACCATCGGATTTCCATCATTGTTTCGCAAACGTATTTATTATCAATATCTGAAAATATCATTTGTCATAATAATCAACACAATAAATAAATTCATTTGGAATATTTATAATTGGTGAATTGATATTGTTGAATGTGTAGTGCGTTTTACAATCGCGAAAACGAGATAAAAAAGTTTTTTAATCAATTATAAAAAATTGTTTGTGGGAAACAATGCACACATGTTGAGGGTTCATGTTAGATGGGAGGGTACCATGCGACTTTACACGAACACACGCGACTGTTCTTAACAAGGTACGTGTTTAGAGCGCTCTTAATGCCCTAAACGGAGATATCCGCATTGCCCCAACAATAATAGTGTTTGTTGATTATTTTCGTACATTTATTCATCCACTTTTGTTCATTCATGGAATTTACTCGATTATCAACGCTCAATTAAACGTATGATTTACTTAAACTCAAATTGATTTTCCCAAAGTTGTTTGGAGGATGTTATTTCTTGTTTTTTTATTCGTACTTCACTTCAATTTCTTACTAAATTAAATACCTTATCGCAAATGTCAATTATTGACTCATTGAAGTGCCTCAACTCGTTCCATACTTTGCTATGTTCCGACGCTGTGAAACCGGTTTGAAAAGTCGTAGCATCAGCAGCAGTAGCAGCGCAGACTGTAGAGCTCATCGTCCGTCAGATAACGAGGAACCAATTAATTAATCAATTAATTTTCAGGTCGTGACGTTGTCGTTAAGAGTTGCGTCTGTCTCGTACTTCAATTCCTGCTGACTGTATATACATACGTACATATATATATACTTAAATACATATATACCCTTTAAAATACCACTCCCCACCCTCAGTATTTCATTCTTCATCAATCCATTTCTTCCACTACTGTCCAACTCTTCCACCATCTAAAGTTCTCAATGCACTTGTAATGCACTCACGAATATTCACTTTAGTACTTTCAACTTCACCCAATCTCATCGGTAAATCGTTCATATTGAATTTTTACCATGAGAGACAAGTTTTTCGCGCGAGAATAATTTTCGGTACGGCCGTTTGACACTGGTGCGCGCACCTTTTACTGCTAATGCAGTTCAGGACCAGAACGAATATGAAAAAAAAAAAAAAAAAGACAAAAGGAGAATGAAACTGAAACACGAAGAAATAGAGAATGGAAAAAGGGAGGAAAAAAAAAGAAGAAAAATTCAAATGCATTCCACCTAAAAAGGCGCAGCGAAGGGGGAGAGAGGGAGGATTGGATGGAGCTGTGTTTTGCGATAAACAACGCAAAATTCGTACGATATATATATACACATACATATGCAGTAACTAATGGTCATGGAACATTGCTATTGAGGTTTAGAATGAGGCTGTGAGAATGTTGGCAATGCGAAACGATTAACGAGTGAGATGGTACGCAAGACAAAATACACGCATACATATATATTTGTGCATCATTTTGTGATTGTGTTTGTGTGTGTGCACGTTGAGTTGGGCCATTTTTATGCAAGCGTTGATCGTTAATCAATCACCCTGAGGTCCCAAAGATCGAGCGGCTATCGGTAGGCTCGATAAATATTGTTTTTGTCGTGTGACGTGATGCTGGGTTTCGCTATCCCATTTCCAAGTATAGTCACTGAGAAAAACAATTGGCCAATGCCCACCATTGCTCGATCGATCTTTCACCCTTTTTTATATTTTCTCCTCATATTTTTTCTTTCTTTTCTCGAATTGTCGTCTGCATACCCGGACAGTGCGTGCATAAATGATGAGATGATTCATTGCTACAAATGTATTTCAATGTTCATTTATTGAAATAATGAAAGACAGTTGAGATAAAATTGAATATATGCATGGTATGTATAAATGAAATGAAAAAGGGCAAACAAAATTGATGAAAAACTGGTGGAAAGAAAATATTTCGTAGAAGTGAAGAAGAAAAACAGTTTCTGGTAATTGCCTTTTAATGATGTGTTGTTAGCTAGAGGGCAAACAAGCTCGTTGATCGAGCAAAACTTCTCTCGCTTGATAAATCCTCAAGTTGGAAATTTTTTTATGGTCTTTACTCTTTATCGTTACGGCCGAGGTTATATCCAGGCTTACCGTCAGGACGTTGGATAGTTGGGATGACGTTGAGGAGAGGAAGGCGTGGAAATGGTGAGTATGGGAGAGAGCAGGCTCGAGGGAGCCGTTGGTTCACGGCGAAAGGATCCGCAAAGCTTTTGCACTGAGAGAAACGAGTAAAGGAGACCTTATATTCGCGTCCTCTCAGGATTTAGCGCCTCTCCGCTTTAACGACGGCGTTAATAACAACGCGCACGACGACGCGGCACAGCCGTTTCTACCGGTGCTGCACATATAGCCTAGAGGCTTTGTATATATCTAGAGATAGAGAATATCTGTATAAATATATAGATACCTAGCGTAGTTGTAGTATAAAGGCAGACTTAATTACTTTCTGTCAGAAGCCTTAGTATGTGATAGCTGCTTACTTATTGTACGTGAAAAGTAGGAAATCAACATGAGTGACATGATTGATTTGTCTCTTTCAATATACCATGACTGAAATTCGTCCACTTCAAGTAATCTCCTCGCTTATCTTGCCCCCTCAATTTGTAACGCGAGTATATGCAATTAAAAAATAAAGAAATTGGAGCCAAAGAATAATACGCGAATGTTGTGCTTCAAAATGTCAACTTGTAAATGAACTGCAAAGATGAAAGAGAAACCGATTAATTCCGCACGCAATAAAAATTCGATGACTAATGACGTTTTGAATTTTCATATACAAATCACGTTGTCACTGTATTTGATAACACAGATTCTGATTTTATGCAATCTTTATCAGCTACTCGAATCATTTAATGACTCCGTGAAAACAATGGTGGAGTTCAAGTGCGCTGCGTCATTCTGCTCCGCTGTTTCTTCTCATTTCAGTAACCCAAATACCCAAATAAATTCAGTCGCACGGAATTATTTCCAAGCCTTACAAATTATATTCCAAATTTTCTACCGACATCAAATAATGTGATAATTCTACACATTCGAAACGAAAGTTGAACATTATCTGAATTAAATTAATAATAAATCGTACCAGAGTGTTGCACTCACGATTTACATTGTCCGATTCTCATTCATTTGATTATTTATATTCAATTTTTGTTCTTCACTACGAGAGTTTCTATATAATGTTTGCTCTTGTGCAAGTATTGTTCTGCCATAATAAGGTATTTTAATTGGTGGTTGTTATTATGTTTGGTGGAGGCGCGATCTCGTCGTTGCAGAGCATCGTCGGTCTAACATTATATACTCGCTTTGGAACTCGCAAACTCCACTGAGCCACTTGGTTTTCATTTGGCTCTCGTATAATACTCCATCGCAATGTATAGTGTTGCTCGGCATACATATACATAACAACCATGCGCGCCACCAGAATCACCACCACGTTTTGTTGGTATTACTAATACGTATATAGATTGGGAGAAGAGAGAGGATGAAATCGCGGCAGAGTAGTGAGCTCCAGAGAGTGACCATGCGGGGGTCAACCAGATACCACCCGGCCTCCTCACCGCGTGTGTGTTTCCAAGTGCCTCGCGCCCGATTAATTGCGTGCCGGTCAAGATTTATCGTACCGTAAACCTGAAACGGTATTCCCGCCGTTTTTGCCAACGTAATTGCCCAAGTACCGATTACTAATTGCTCAACGGATACCACCGGAGACCGATTTGGGAATCGGCATATCAGGTTGACTGAAACGACGCGCGTCTGCAACGGCGATTAATCTCATCCATTACTGATGGCCTATTGACGACTTTTCAACACACACACAAAATAATATAATTTCATGTATACATGTCGCTTTTCAAATTTTATTTCCCTAGATATTTTTTTTTTTTTCGTTACGTCCATCGTTTCATTTATTTTTTTCTATCATTTACCACCACCGGGTAGAGTGTATCAAGTGAGTTATCTTTATTATGTCTCCCATTGGATGGTTGCTAGGTCACTTTTAGCTTTTAAGCGACCATTATACGCCACTTATTGAATACATTGAAGCAAACGCGCGCGAGAAAGAGGAGTGTGAGAGGAAGAGAAAGGAGGAAGTGGGCAGAGGTATAGTACACGCGAGGTTCATTCTATCGAAGCGAAAGTTCGTTAGTGGAAATCGATTTCAGCCATACGATACCTTCGTGTATATACTCTTGTTCCTCCGATATCCAGTGTCACTGACATCTATTTTTATTACAGTATTTTTGTGTACATAAATGTGAGTGTGCTTAAATAAACTTGTGGGTACATGTTCATATGTCTATATACTTATTGCAGTGATGTTTTTGACGATTTGTAAAATTGGAAGATCTGGTCGCGACAGGGATTAAAATATTGGTGACACAATGTGAATGAAACGATCAAGAATGAAACATGAACTCGCTAACTGTGTAATATGCGTTCATGTGCAATGCCTCGGCTCAATCAATCTCCAGTTTTCAAATCACGAATTGAAAACTCGAATATATTTACAACATTCATTCGTTATTGCAGACGGACATGTCCGTGTGGAAAGGAGAGAAAATGCTGGAGAATTGATTGATATTGAAAAAAATTATGTTTGAATATTTTTGAATGGAGTTTTAAGTAAAATTGGTTGAAACTTCCAAGTACGAATTTAATTAATTCACGAACATACTCAGAACTGCTATGCAAACACTGGACAATTACAAAAATTGTATTTTCAACACCAAAATTTTGATATCAATCGATGCAACATACGAACATTCCTAAATATATTTCAGAAAGTTTCACTCACATTGATAAATAAATTTGAATCCACGACAAAATCCTTTGCCAGTATGAGTGGAGCATTACTGTACAAACGCATGATACGCAGTTGGTTACCAATTTTGTAATAGAAACCCTCGATGGTAGATTTAAACATCAATAGAATCGCACAGCAATGCGTAGTATAACGATGAGCGAGTTCTATAGCAGGAGTTTATTTTTTTCAAATTGAACAACCAAACTTTTTGTCCATCCTTGAATCAGACATCAAATTTGACATTGATTGGCAACCATTTATGAAAGTTTATCGATATTCTCTCTATAGAATTATATGTAAAATATTCCTTTGTTGAAACTTCATGTACAGATTAAGTGTGCTAATGGATTTTCCCCTATTAAAATGATATTACTGATGATAATTCCAAAATGCTTCAACGTCCCAATAACAAACAAACAACGTACGTGTATACAGAGTTTCATGCGGTCGAAGAAATCCTCGTGGGATGAAAGTTTAGCTAATGTATTAATGAACGGCGCATTAATATGCTTCAGGCAAATTTTAGGTTTGAAACGAAGTTTCGCGTTACTCGGTATTAACTTTGAATGCATACAGTCCATAAAACCGTATCATATTTT
Organism: Meteorus sp. PSUC_FEM 10030008; assembly: GCA_018881525.1. NCBI lineage: Eukaryota > Metazoa > Arthropoda > Insecta > Hymenoptera > Braconidae > Meteorus > Meteorus sp. PSUC_FEM 10030008. Next base: position 59,343 of record JABMBR010004761.1, read on the forward strand.
CCTACTTTAAATATCACTTTGAATCAAAAGTACCTTGCACTACCTTGAAAACTATTTTTGCTATGCAATATTGCACCAAAGTCTAATCATCACCATAAACATGGTTATTACGAGATTGAATTGTTTTCAACGTGCAATCCAAGAATATTGAGATATACAGTGCAATTTCACGATAACTTGGAATATGAGGGCGCAACGGGTTGCGTAAGGCAAAAGTGAGTGAAATTGAATATGAGGTGCAAGAGTTGAGCCATACAGTGCGACATAGGACACACAATAGCTGCACGGTAGTAAGCAATGGCTTCACCTTTCCTCATATCATTAGCCTTCAAAGCCGAGACTACATAACTCGCATGGAGGGCGGTCTGTTACCCCCCTTTTTGAAATGCAACCCTTCTCATTGGAGCTACTGGAATCAATAGACGATTACATTGACGATGTTTTTTCTTCAGCACTAATTGAATAATTTATTTAGATTTCTTTATTGACTAATCATTTTTCTGCGGGAATGATCAACTTTTCCAGATTTTTGGTTTTTCTTCTTCTTTATTTTTCAGATATCCCTCGTTTATTTTATATTGACACTTTCAATATAGATAAGAATAAATACATGGAACAAGAGAGATTGGGGAAGTCGATAAACGTAAAAAATGAATTTTCGCGATTGACTAAGCGTTTCCTTCCAGAAAAAAATGAAACGAAAAGAGGCACATGGCGAATGCCAAAGTGTTTTCGCTTGCCGACGCGTCACGATAAGTCTACCACCATCTGTCAAAATGGCGACGTGTTTTCACCGACGTCTTCACCTCGTTGCTTTCACTGCTAATACTTTCTTCTCCATCTTCCTTTTTTCAATTTAAACTGACTTCTGGTGAATATATAAGTGAAGATAATACACTCGACATTGACCAATTAATCATATCAAACAATTTCTCTTCCAGAATGAAAAATAAAAATGATTCATGTCATTTTTGCAGGTGGAAATATCCAAGCGTTGAGTGATAATTTTGACATTCATATGATACATGACACGATTGCAAAAATTCAATTTGACTTTACTAAATACACAAATTATTCTCAAACAACTGTGGGTTGGTGCGCTGTATTTTCATCAGCACTGCATTTTACTATATTGATGACACTTTTTTTTTTTTCATCCAGTGTATCAACCCATGCAAATAATGACTGATTGAAATTCGTAGACAGCAAGAGTATTTGATTACAACGAATAGCGCCATCTCCATTATATACATACACATAGTAACAAATTTTAGAAACCAATGGACAATTTTAATTGAATTTGTAGCCACAAAATGTGATTGGATTTGCGTGAATATATGAAATAGCAAGCGAACCGTTTGTGTATACATTCAAAATTTACGACTCTTTCATACATTATCTCAATAATGGTACAGATAATTACAAACCGTCTACGCACATACACACTCGCAAAAACCAACTATACAACCGCATACGAATATGATGGAAACATTCATGATTACGAAAACATGGTGACCCCACTGAAAAATAATAAACCACAACCATTCAATAAACTTTTCCCCTAAAATCATAATTAATAATTGTCATTCACCCTCACCCACAACAGCATGAAAAACAAAACTGGAGATAACCTAAATATTGAAACAAATAATTTCCCGCAGCATCCAAATACCTGGAAAAAAAGGAACAACATTGATATTTAAAAAAAAAAAAAAATTTCACATTCACAGAATAACGACAAATGACTTGTCGACAACCATTACACGCTGTGCAACCCAAGAAGTACATACCACTCTTTTTCAGATCCCTCCTCTAGAATGCACCCCACACACATTGCAGAGTTGCACCCGGGTTGCAGCAGCAATACAGCCAACCAGCAAGTAGGAACCCGCGCGGCTCAGTCACCCCTGTCTGTCTAGACACACTCTTACTCTACTACACACCCTCTGAGCTCCGGCGCGCTCCACAGCCGCTTCTCGTTCATACCTACTCCAGCACATTTTTCCTGCACTATCCTCTCTTTGCCCCGATGTCTCGACCCTCATGTTTGGGCCCTTTGACGTACACACATGGACGAACTGCCAACTTTAAGTGTGTGAAACCACATATACACTCACGTATCTATATCTCATGTGTTCACATCTACGGTATCAAGGTATACGTGTGTATATAATGACAGCACTTACATTCATTTCATCTGTATCGCAATGTTTGAAAATGACTGACGTTATGTTTGTGTTGAACGTGCATGCACTCATCTACTTTCACCCAAATACTCGCAGCCCAAGTACTGTACCAAACGAGTTGGGTCGTAGCACCGCGCACATCAACCTCCAGATCGTATCAAAGCTCTGCATATAACTTGTCATCGTCAACTTCATAGCGAATAAAAAATAAAGAACGTAGGACTTTTGGAAAAGGTCGGTGGTATATGCGACTGAGCTAGAATCAATGTAATGCAAGTTGAATTTGTGTTGGTGTGTGTTTATGAATATGAATACGGTGGTAATAAGATTTATATATTGGCTTGCAGAAGAGTCTTTCTGAATATTCTCCTTTATGTCTATCTCAGATTTGCTCATTTCTCTATGTATTTGTAATCATCTGAAATTCATACCTTCATCACTGTATACAGCGGTATGAATAAGTGAAGAAGCTAGATGCATCGTGATTGTATATGGTCGATTCTTGTGATTATTATGTCAAATTTTGATTACTAATACGCAGATGCTGTCAGTGTTGATGGAAACTTTGGAGTTTGATTCTCAAATCAACATACATTTGGCTGTTTTCACACTGAGTGACAATTATTCCTGAAGAATAGAGGGATGACGAGTGATGTCAGAGCAGAATTTGGAATTGTCATGAATCTTCAGAGCTTACAGATGAATAATACGAATTAAACATTGGATGAATGAGTGTTCGAGGAAATCAAGTGAACAGTGTCAAGAACAGAAGCAACATATCTTGTTGATTGAAGTTGATTACAACTCATATCTCAAAGGATTAATAACTGAAAAATGTTGATGAACGCATGGAATGATTTGTGATAAGGAATTAGTTATACACGGTGCCTTGCTCGTACTATTTCAGTCTCTCAATAATAATTAGAGCCAACGTACTGTAAATTACTGGGCTTGCAATCGACATTGAAGCAAAAGAGGGACACAAGGGTGAGAAGGTTTCCGTCGATGAGTCGAGGGTAAATTGTACAACGGTGGGCGCGCGCGAGCCGCCGGCAATAGAGTCTCAATTCGTTGCTAAGGGGTGATAAGACCTCGAGGGTGTAACTAACTGACGGGTAGAAAAGGAGAGAAGAGATGGAATTAGTGAGTATATAAGACCATGTCTATATACCAACTACCGCACTGGCTTTGTGTCATCGCCTACGCGTGGCAGCTGCACCCGGTGTCGCGGCGTCATTATTGAGCAGAGTTCACCGCCACCTTGCGATCACGATCTACTTGCTCATCACAACAACAACATCGCGACGATGCTTGAATGTATATGTATATTAATGTTACACAAGGACAAGTGCCAGCGCGACACGTAAACAAGACAGGGAAATGTGAAACAAACTTGCGTCTCATCACTCATGTAACCGTAGACAAAATTTCTTTTTTTTTTTCTTTTTTTTTCAACATGGTTGGAATGAAGATTTTCTGGATATGAGAGATAATTCAGTAGGACATGGGAAAATGATTCGTGATTGGACAGTAGAGATGATCATCATCAGTTACATTGGGATAAATATTTGATAGCGCATCGATAATGTTTCAAAGTGAATAGGAAAATTCATTAGCTCTCATGTGGATACTAATTGGTGGGATTATTGTATCGAATGATGATAAAAATGGAATTGATATGACGATTGATAGCTGAAGAGAATACTGAAATGTTCATGACCACGAATGGCGATTTTCATAATCACAATCTCCATTTTTGTCCATCGTATTATTCATCAGGGAACCTTATTATTCACTTTGATTTATTAGCTGGAGATGAATAAATTATGACTTCCATGTTATAATATTCTGTGATACAATGACATCCGAAAAATTAATACAAAAAAAATTTCATTTAGCAAGTGTTTACCATTTCCATTGTGAAAAATCACGTTCACTCTGTTCTTACTTTTTTCACTCAACTGTTTCTAGTGTTTTTTGTGTTAATTATGAATTCAACTTGACTGCAGACGGCCAATTTAGCTCGAACACTACGAATAAACGCGCACCCATTAAATATAAAACGTCACATAGCTATTCATCAAATTTCAGAATCAAAAATTTGAGAAATAATTTCACGTCTTGCTGTAAGAATAAAATTCTCAATAATGAAAATATATGGCGAGAGAAAAAAAAATTAATATTTACAGATGTATGTTTTCACATTGCACAGTGAATTGAATATATTTTACTCGAGTTTGGTGAAATGGAATGAGAAAGAAAAAGAATAAACGAAGAAAAGAAAGGAGAGAGCATACGAGTGAGTGAATAGGGCAGCAGTATGTATGCTTATTCAGCACGTTTACTCCCGGGCGTGCCAGTACCACTACACATCTGCTACCAACAAGCACGGGCGAATCGAAGCGCCCGCGCGGTCTACGATTGAAACTTGGCATTTCTATTTCGCTGCAAACCATGTGTCAGCATGGAATTTAACATTTTTGTCAGAGCAAAAAAAAAGACAAATATGGCAAAAAAAAATAACAAAGAATAAAATACAAATACGAATGAGACGGGAAATATTTCTGTGGAATGTACAAACGAAAATTTGTTGACATTAAATCTAATACATTAATAGTTTAAAGTCATTTGTCATTTATCACATACTCATATGCGGATATATAATTCTTGTATTGCGTAAATTATATATGTAAACGTATATGGTCAAATGATATTCATTTCATTATGCTAATGAAAGTTTAAGGTAATTATTACGACAGTGTTAAATAGCTATGGGTATAGGTATGTTACATAAGCCGAAAATTTACATATTTCAATGACAAATGGTTATTGCCATTGCTTCTCAGTTATAATTTTGTATATATCCATAAACCTAACTTTGTCAGTCATTACAAAAATATTGTATCGTTGGTAGCATTAATTAAGATATGTTAAATTATTTTGCAGCATACATAACTTTGGAAAAATAAAATATTATATCTATCATGTGATAGAATGATTTAGCATATCATTCTAAACTAATTCTTCATATCTCGATACATAATTTGTTCGAATTTTAATTCAAATCAACACTAATTTATATGAAATTATACAGTACAGCATTGATTATAAACTCACTAGGCCATCGTTTCCCTTAACAAATGTATCGTTCGTCTATTTCAAACTAAATTCATATACATATATGGATACAACACACTAACGTAGGCACACGGTGAATTACCTAATCTACTTTACGATTCCCAGACCACCCAACGCGATAAGTTGGTCGCACATGGGGCACTAGATTTTCTATGAGCAATGACCGGCATGCGTAAACGTTATCGCGTGGGGGCAATTAACTTTGACTAACGAATAAATTTACGATTAATATCAAGTCGCCTATACATATGTATAACCATTCACCCTATTCATTTCCTATATCATATACGCTATTACACTTAACAAATTACCATTCACCATTGTCCCGGTTATCGTTAATGATAACACAAAAATAAAAGTACACAAGTCATCACACACAATTAATAAATTCAATGTCATGACTGTCATTTCTGTCCGATATTTTATTATTTCTCTCCCTTCACCAAACCATAAAATTTTTCCTCCTGTTCATCCATTCAATTATTTATCCTTGACATCCTCATCATCAGATAACTCGACTAATATGACGATACAAAATTGTCGATAACAATCGACAATTTTTCACTGACGATTTGAATTATCGTCAGTGATAATCACAAAATCCAAGGCATAAAAATGAATATTTTCATATTCAATTAAATGAATAAACACAAAACATTTTTTACAAGCCAATTTCACTTTCTTTTTTATACTCCACTTTTCCATCATTTCACTGTTTCATGTTTTCCGCTTTTTCCTTTCTTCCCTTTCTTTTTTTAATATCGAATGGCTTTGCGGATATGACAGAATACGCGGCAACAGTGCTCAAAGTGAGAAATTCTCAGCGCCCTGCGTCCCGTAATATGAAAGAGAAGATAGTAGAAATAAATCGAGAGGAATTTCGTCTCTTACTCGCGTTTGAAAGGAAAGTGCACGTGTATTCACTACTGCGACGTTCCACACACCATCTAGTCATACACATAAATATATATATCTAAAAACACACACAATACATATGAGCGCTATGGCCATTATGTCCTTGCTATCCGGCAGCCAATGCGAAGCTGGTTGTCACGTGGTTGTGTGCGAACAAGAGGAAGGGACAGAGATAGGTAGAAACAGTGCAAGAGTGAGAGAAACAGTTGTAGCACTGTAAAATATATCTGAGAGAGGCGCAAACAGCAATGGCAAGGGATGAGCTGAGGAGATGAAGGCCGTTTCACTGCTTTATGACGCGAGCACATACACAGATCTATATACATTTCCGTTCTCTTCTCCCACTCAAAAACTACTTCAGTGTCCTCATACAGTGTCTTAAGACGCATCATACAATATATGTAGAGCATTTGTTGTTCAGGGGTGGTGAAAATGAGGAGAGTATACATGGAAAAGAAAAAGAAGACAGACTGAAATGGTATTTTTTATCCTTATCGTATATTGTTGTCTTCCTTTATCCGATTGCATTTGCCATGTTGGCTGGGTGTCTTCTTGTCCGTTATATAGCTATGGAGAGTCTTTTAAGAAGTGGAAAGTATAGAATTTCATGGTTGGACCGCCAGCAGAATGGCTTGGTGGACGGGGGGGTTTTTCAAGCTAAAAGCGAAAGGGAGCTGATATATAAGATAAAGAGAGACGATAGTTTGGGTTCCGGTAGACGCCTCAGGTTTCCACTCACCATCTCACCTTCTTGCTACCAAGGATTTTAGGACCTGCTATACTCGGCCTACTGGATAAACAACCAAACGTGAGCCTACATACAACAATTCACGGACGAAAGGATATGACGCTACTGCCATAAGAATCAAGTCCGAGGTGATGTTTCTCTTGTTTTTCCTTTGTCTTTTCTTCAGATCGCAAACTCACAACGTATATATGTATAGCAATAAATGTTAGAGTGGGTGAAGGAGATGGGGGGGGGGGGGAAATAAGGAGCTTTTGTTGACAATCGAGCACACCCATCACACTACCAACACTCCAATTTTTATATGATGTCGACTGGAGAAACACGAAAAATATTTTATCGGCAGCTTGCGGCTCACGTTTGTGACACTTCAAAGTGCTTTCACAGCGGACACATGAGGGTGAAGAATAAAAAATAAAACAGGCAAAAGATAGGATGAAGCGAAAGGAAAATAAGGTGGAAAAATAAATGAAAAAGAAATGGTGGAGATAGGTGAGAAGAGCGGGGGTTATGGAAAAAATGAAGAAAATTCGTTCAGGCACGACTATTGTACAGAAAAATTCGCCCAGTCTAGTTGACATCATCCGAGTAAGAATTGTGAATGTGTATACAACAGATCTCAAATATAAATATGGATGTTGACGTAAGTAAAAAGGAAATTGCATGAGTAGAAATGTGAGAGCACAACGGGCAAAAATTTTCAGTCAAGCTCTCGATCTTCTGATGGTATTCATTATATCACTTCGTATATACAATTTTCATTATTTATTTATGTATAAACATATCTGATGGTTTTGTATTACGTATAAATGTATATACACCTGCTTGATGACACCTTTCAACCCCTAGTTCGTGTCGCCACATAGATATAGTGCACATTTGACAGTTCTCCCCCTCTTTGGTGAGATAAATGGCGCCACTTAGAGATTAGATGCTCGGCGACACCGATCTATATACAAGATGACAGAGAGATATTATCCATGAGACATGAACACGAAATTACCCAACAAAATCCTTTTACTCACAAATAATCGACGATGTCTCATTTAACACGGTGGATAAATATAAAAATTTCCGAATTTTTATTCATTCATGAATAAAGGGGAGTGATATGTTTGACATATATTACCAATTTATGACTAGGAAAAGAGTGAGATATAATTTAATTTATATGCGTATCATGCGCATATGAAATTCACCACTCAATTCAATCTGAAAATATGAGTTTCGGAGTATTTATTAATTCAGTCGGGATTTATATATTCATAAATTAAACCAATGAATAGTTCTTTATGCATTCTCCGTTTCTTTTTCCTTTCTTTCCATAAACAGATTCGAATGAATGAGCGCATATACGATAATTTCAAACATAAAAATCAGTGAACTATTTTATACTTTGGAAGCATTTTATATTTCAAACGATACTTTGAGAAGCTGAAGAAAGAAAAAATCGATTGCAATTTCTTCATGTTGCGAGGGAATACAGAAGCAGCTTCGTATCCGTGCCAACACCCTCCGTATCCATAGGCTTTGTATATAAATCCATCTCGTCGTCATTGAGATCACATGATAGTCTATATATGAAAAACCATCTCTACAACTAAAAGGGCGACTGCAAATGTGCAAATAGCAGAGTATGAGAAGAAGAAGAAGAAGGAAAATAAATAAATAATATTGCAGAACTCGTCATTATTATTACTTGATGAGGTTACACGTCGAGTGTGTGTGTGGCTGACAATATTTTTCTTGCTTCCTTTTATTATATTGAGCACGATGAAAAAAATTTCTGCATACTCGGTACGTAAAGCGAGGGTGGGCGAGAAAGCTGGGTTAAAATAAAAAAAAACATAACGTCACCGTAGCACCCAGTACCACGTCACTCTCTATGAGGACCCAGGGTAGAGGGGGGGGGAGTCATCGACGTGACGCGGTCTCAACGATATATACACAGATGTGTGAGTGTATAATAACTGTATGTGTGAATGCATGTGAGGAAGGGGGCGGCGCGCGGTGAGAGAAGAAAAGTAAAAAAAAAAATATGGGGGAGGTTTGAAGAAAAGTGGTGGGTGGGTGGGACTACAAGGCAGCAGACACGTCAGTAACTCGTGAATGACCGTGTGTGTATATCATGAAAGGTATGCTGATGTTGGTGAATGTATTCGCGCGAGCGCGCGCGAGTTCACTCCCCTCGGCTGCCTCACACACTTCATGTCGGTCGACTCCACAGACGACGCCAGTGGATGTCAATGACTCAGATGATTCCACGGTTCTATTGCCAGGTACAAGTAGACGTCAACGAGAAAAAAGGGAAAAAAATTTAAGTAGGAAATATGATAAAAAAAATAGGCGAAACCAAAGAGTCAAATGGATTTAGAACGAATAGAAGCGGTTTACAATTTGTGAATATTCATTCAAATATATTTTTCTAGATTTCTGTCCGTTCTTTTTTTATGTTGACTGGATAATTCTGATGTTGATTTAATTGTTTTATGATTTGCAGCAACCTCGTTGTTAACTGAACCCGATAGTCCAATCAACAAGTGCCTTTTTAGGAAACTTTGTCCACCACCCGAAAAGTCCCAACTCCTGGTGTTCTACCAGCTATATTTATAATTTCAATTCTGGGGTGAAAATAAGTAAAGAATTGGATAAAAGTTAAATGGAAAATGAATAAACACTGGGAAGATTCAGATAATGAAATAAAGATTGGAATAGAGCTGGTAAATGTGTTTCGACTCTTAATTAAGAATAACAAGAAGATATTTGTGTTGAAATTTCAGGGGAGGTGAATAAAACAAGGAAAAATAGGATGTCAGACGAAGTTGACCACCTTCAACGGAGTCTATAACGCCATGTAAGCCTTTGCTTTCTCCAACATCCACTCTACATTTCCATCAACCCTTGTGTCAAGTGCTTTCCCTTCGCGCATATCCCGCGTACTCTGTGAGTTAATTTAGTGTAATTTTGCTCACCTTGCTCAGACGAATTTGAACCGATATTGTAGCGACTGTTATTTCTATTGAGCAGACATGATTCATCTTCATATGAAAATAAATATGAATCCTTTTTTTTCCAAGTTTTGCAAACACTTACCTGCAACATAAAATACATTCATTGTCAGTGTATATGTTACAGATATAAATGAGATGAAAGAAAATTTCATTAATCAGTGTAACTCAAATGTTGGCTCTACTGCTGCTGACCGAATGAATGAATTAAGAAAGGAACTGGCTGGGTTTTTCATTTAATTAATTAATTTAAGAGTTGCCGCCCGTATCCAAGCACACTTTTACAGTCTCATACTTCGTTGTCTACCTTATCTTTTCAGGTGCACATTTGTGAACAACTTTTATAATTAAACATTGAATAAAAAAAAATAAAATTACAGTTGATATTAAGTAAATTTTCATGATATTCATTCACTCAAACTACAGATATGAATAAATGGATGAGAATGATATTGAAAGACGATTGGTAAAATCACAAACAGAAATATAAATCAATTCTTCAATGCACTGACGTATCGTACATTTCCAGTCAGTGAACACAGTGAAAACATATAATGAGGTTGTCAAAAAATGCGCATTTGGTTGACACAGTTGTGAAGAACCACTCACTACTGCCATCACTTCTCTTCCAAACTTGATATATATTCTTTTAGCATAAAGTTACTAAACTTGAGAATAAAATTTATTTTGTCAATGACAGAACAAAATAAAAGTGTGGATGAATTCAGGTATAGGTGTCAGTAAGAGAGAAAGAAAAAGAGGCGAAAGTTGAACAACTTTAGTTTTCAAATATAGCGCAAAGGCCTTCGGGTTTTGGATCGCGAAAGAATTTTTCATGCGTTTTTAAAGTTTCTCATAAACGAAAGAAACTCGAACTGTTACGCCAACTCGGAAGATGTGTGTACATATATTATATGTATATATCTCACAGCTTACTCGAGATGGAAAGTGTATTATCAACTTTCATTCCATGGTTATTTCATAACTATAACGCGATATAACTCACAGCGTAGATATTTCAAAAAAAATATATTACCACTATAAATGTACATATATGCATAAACATTAAATTGTAGATGTATAAAATTGGAAAAAAACGATAGAATGAAAACTCCCGAGAAAACCATGATTATTCAAGCATCAAAAAAGCTTTTATAGAACATGAATAAGGTGGGGGAAAAAAAAATGGAAAGCTCATCACAGTTAGGTTTTCATCAACTTATGTCTGCCTATAAAAATTCCTATCTACTTTACACTAAACCCTACCTTTACAGCTTTATCAATATTCATGTAAATGTTCGGCACATAAGCTCGTCGATCGGGAAAAAATGCTCATAAAAATTTTGCGATTTTCATAAATGCCATGGGCGAACGTCAAGCAACTCGTGCGTTGCGAAGAGATTGGCGACTATCAAAAGAGAAGTGTGGTATGGCGACAGGGCACGTCGTGGATAGAAGAGGGATAGTGAAAGGCATGAGGAGAGAGGGGTAATCCGCGCATCATATCTCACCGTTGACAAGCATTCACGACCCCCGCGGCCGGAATCCTCAATAGCAAGCGACACACACCGACAAGCACGCTCAGCTGTGTGTTACGCTCCCTTTCTACGTGAACCCCTACGGCTTTTCCACAGAATCCCATGAACCGTACCACCCTCCAAACTCCAACAAATATAATAGCACCAAATAGCTGAATTGTGTTGGATATTAATTAACTTTAAATATTGAATACCGTGAAAAGCTGAAAAATTTCAAATTTTTCAATTAAGTGCTCTATTGTTCTTCGCATTCAATACACCATGTAATTTATCATCTCCACATTCAACAACGGCGTGATGTACACCAATGATTTCACTACAAAATGAATTAGCAAATAAATCAATAAATAAATATTGGACCAAATATTCACCCACTATATTTTTATCATTTTCATCTATCACATAAATTGAATTATTTATGTTCTTTATAAGAAATCAAGTTTAGACATATTCACGTAATTGATCAACAGAACTAAAAAATAAGACAAATTTTCCAATCGAGACTCGCATCGGATTCCCATCGGATATTTCGTTCGTTTGTCCGTTTTACTCGTAAAGCCATTCATTTAATCCCAAGCAACAGATATCTATACCTACAAGAGAATGTATAGCATAATCGAGTTATTGAACTTGGGGATGAATGAAGCTTAAAGGAAAATCGCTCAATCTAAAATTCATTCCACATATCGAGTGCAATTAAAAAAAAAACAAACGATAAGTCTAATACATGATCACAAACTTTATATCCAACAACTTTTAATTCAAAGCCAACAATTTTTACGATATAAATCATTTCAACCAGTTATAAGCATTAATTTCACATAATATAATAATGAAAACAACGAATGGAAATTACAAAAGAAAAATGTTGGAGAATGTGATAAAAATAAATACACAAACTGGAATGATATTGCTCCATGTTATTTACATAAACTTACATAAGACATGAGTGTCAATTTTCATGCTACGAAAATCCGCCGTATCAACAACGCCAATTCCTTAAGCGCAATAACACTGTTATATCACTGTAATACACAACGAAACGAACTTAATACACCTACATACACACATGTGTACTCTTCGCTTATACAGCAGTAGATATAACCATCTCTTTCATGGGAATTCCCACATATTCACATTTATTTTCTCATACAGAATAACCAACATCGAGAATGCTTACTTTCAACATCAGATGCAAGTTCCGCCTGAAGCTACAAAAACATCGTTCTACTAACCCCGATCTGCATGAGATAATGAAGTACTATATGACGTTCATTCCATTATCAAATTCTCGAATATTATCCATTAAACTAAAATACTTTTTCAACATTTGTCAGAATTTGAAATCTACAACGACAAAGAATCAGTTGATAGAAGAATCCACTTGAAACTGACAAAATAAAACAACTCACCCTAAAGATCTTGGATTGTTAAAAAAATAATTGGTGGAATGACAGTACCGTTGCCAAGTTCTTCCCATTCCATGGGAAATAATATACATTTAATAGTTCGCATGTATATATAAACATTGAAACATATGTGTATGGTAAATGTTGAACTGAGTGCGAGAATGTACCAACCAAAAGCAGGTCCATATACCGCCGAGGGTTTCTACGTCACCAACCGGTTCGAGGACTATTATTTGAATGGTTATTGGTATGATAGCGCGTATCTGGACGTCGTGCATCACGCTCCAACTCTACGCTTGTCACCCCGATTCTCCAATGTATGTATATATATAACCCAGCCGATCCCTGGCACGACTCACAGCATAAATATATGTTCCAGGATTTCTGGTTGTCAGCTCAATGAATTATCGGTGCAACGTAAACCTTTATATGTATATGTTTGTATACAGATATAAAGATATATATGTACTATTCTCGAGATTGCAGCAGAGCATTGGTGAATAAATGGCAAGAAAAACTTCCAAGTCGTTTCAACTGGGTTACACCCGCAAACACCAACATTATAAATATCATTTTCTTCCAGCGCTTTTACAAATAAATGCAATCAATTTTACAACATATTTCCATAATTTAATATACAACATTTCATAATTTAATCGTAACTGTAATTTCCAGAGATATTATCACCCGAGATTACAAAGTATACTGCAGTGATGTAGCAAATTGGTTGACATTACTAAATTTAGTTTCATCTCTTACAATAAATTAAGAAAATATTTTTTATTGGTACATCAACAATAAATTTTTATTCTATCAATTCAGCATCTTTGTCATTCAAATATTCTAGACACGTTGACATATTTTTGTTAGAAATGATACTTAGATTTATTTATGAGAAAAAGTTATGCAATATAACATTACTGTACAGAGTCCTGTATTTAGTATACCTGCTGATGTCTTTTTTCCCTCTACTACCTTTTGACGCTTAATAAAATAGTGGGAGTATACTGAGTACTAAGAGTAACTAGAACTAACTAATATTTTCCTCTCAATTAGTCGAACTGAAATACTTCACCATCCAGTGCCAATTGTTCAATTTTAGAATCAGTTTATAAAATAATTTAACATGCTATTGCAATCAATTCAGTGTTTAGCATTGTTTGTTTAATCTAATTTGTGTATTTCTCATTTGATATTGATCCTACGCCTTTCATTGTATCAATAAACAATGAGTAAATAATATCTGCCTGGTTATTTCTAACAATTTTCTTATTATGAATGCTGTCATCATTGCTCAAGAGTAGGAGAATATAACTGAACAATGAAACACAAAATTTGACCTGGTTCATAATCATATTTTTTCCGCATCTGGATCATTTTTTCTAAGTGTACCATTAACTATTCCAGAAGAAAGCAATAAGCAAACTCTAGTCTGCACAATATAGATATATATACATGTACACATTCGAGTATATATGTATACAATATATATCCTTGAGATTACGCTGAGGTAATGGTGAATAAATGGTAAGAAAAACTAGCAAGTCCTTTCAACAGGAGTTACACCCCCAAAGGCTGACATTATAAATATCTTTTGCTTGTGCACGTACACAAATGCACATAATCAATTCTTGAAAATATTTCATTACGTTAAATAAGAATAAATCTTAAATAATTAAATTGTCACTAAAATTCCAAGAACAATCAAATAAAAACGTGACATTTCTTTAAAATAGTTCAATCATGTTTTCAACAAATCAATTTAACATTGAACACACTGACTTTAAACTTGTAAAAAAAAGAGATACAGAGTAAGACTTGAATGTCCATGCAGTTAATCGGCCCATTAACAGTTTTCTCGTGCGCCGTTGTTTCAAACGGACTACAGCTACTGATGGTGTTTTCGTGACACAATGCCTACCATCTTCTATCACATCTAGGTATTAAAGTTTGTTGTCTCTCACTGTTGACGATTTTCTTGATAGTTATTTCGTTACTTTAGTATAGCAGAAGTGACTTGCTCATCGTCAACAACGCCGAGTTTCTTGGACGGTTTTAACAAAAGCAATTAGATACACGGCTATCGGATTTCAGTAAATGGCCAAAGCGAATAGCCCTTTCACGAACGCTTTAAGCTGAAAGACAATACCACACACATACACATCTACATATACATACACAACTAAATATCCTGAGAATGTTGTTTCAAAGATAGGATTATCTCTCTATTAATTTTTCCCTTTCTTTTTTCGAATCAATATAAATTTAAATCACTTGAAAGCAACTGCGCCGTTCAACAATAACGATGTGGTCACAGGCAATTCAAATGCAATTGTCCAGTATCAACGTTCGTGTTATAAGTGCTCATTAGATATGAAGCAGTATATACAGTACAAATATGTAAATTGGAATGGTGGTCGTAACCTCGAGAAGAGAGAGAAAAAAAAAAGCAACGTAAAAATTTTTCCCTAATCTCATTCTCTTCATGATCAGTAGAAAGTGTCGTTTCGAACGCTCTCTGTCCAAAAGGAGAATACTCAACATTCCCGCAGGCTTCTCACGTACGAACGCGATATATTTTTTTCTCATTTTTTTTTCCAACCCTCTATACTACCTTTACACTATACCATGTTATATATTTTTTTATTCGTCGTCTCACGGGCATTTCGCCCTGCGGATATATATATCGTGTTATACTACATACTATGCAACAGCAGCGGTTGTTACAATGTCCCCAATATTTTTTTCTCCCCTTTATTATTTGTTTGTTATTTTGTTTTCTCTTCTTTTTTTTCTCTATTTTGTTTCCTGTTTTTTAGTTACTCACAGTTCACTGCGACTGATAATCGCAAAACGGATGGACGATTCTCTCTATACACAACCAATCAAAATCCAGTTCTCACCCCTTGACCATCAACGTATTTTCTTTTTGCCTGATGGCCAACTGGTGGCTATGCAGTATATCGACAGGATAACGATCGAATATATAAAGAGAGAAAAGTTGAATGAGCAGAGAAATTCGAATATATCAGTGATTCTGCGCCACGAGACACCACTGTGTGTCACGAGAAAGTTCACCTATATATCGGGTCGCGCTACTGCACACCAATACATGTCCAGCAATTGTGACATGCGCCAATTTCATTTGATATCTCTTTTGACGATATACACAACTAACTGGATATAAATACGATTTTAACGTATATAGATGGGCTTTTCAATTTTATCTACATTCTTGCATGGATTTTTTTTTCCTTCCAAAATGCCTCCATATTGCTTCAGTTTTATTATCGCAATTACCACCATAGCAGAAAACTTTATACTTTATTCCATTTATTCAGATATTTTTGTGCCAATCCATTGGTATTCTGTCTCTATATGGTTTTCCTTATTGGCATATCAGTGAAATCACAGCAGCCAGACTGTCACCAACACGAGCGGATGAGGTATATTACACAGTATAGTCGCGATCAGCGGCGCTTTGAGCCTGACTACGTATTTTATTGCACCCGCGTTTTACTCTCGGCTCGTATCGACTTGTCTTTTACCTCTTTCCCTCTACACCACTGTCTCATTGCCCTTTCTCTTTCCTTGTTACTCACATATTTCTCTCTTACCTCGCACTTTATACTCGTGAATCGCCATTCACGAAGTAGACATACGGCAGGACAGTTTACACGAGTAAGCCTTGCGGATCAGGGAATTAAATCTATACAGTTAATCGAAGATCGAATCGCATGGCTAATGATAAATCTTCACTTAGTTGGAATAAGGGCAGGGGATGAATAGTACAATTGTCGTATACTGAATGTATAAATGAATATTCTTCCATCTTCATTACCGTGGAAATTATAAATCAAATAAGAAAAAAAGGATAAATGGAAACAAAAAAACACCGAGGGAGAAAAATGAAAGCGGAAGAGATATGAAGGGGAAACATCATTTTAGTGCATTGTCTGCTACACTATTTCAACAATTTTATATTGGAGGCCAAATTTTGGTGCACAAATCCAACAATTTAATTCGTTTTTTTTCGGCCAAAAATGGTCGTAGGAAGTCGCCAAAGAGAACTTTTTCATCAG
>JABMBR010004762.1:0-21397 GCA_018881525.1 Meteorus sp. PSUC_FEM 10030008
TATATATATATATATATCTAAAATATACAAATCAACGTGTATTTCCACTATTTAGTTATTCAATTTAAAATTGACAACTGCTTGGCTTGATCATTGTGGTCCAACATTAAACCACTCAGCAATGAAAGATTTATTTTTTTATCAATGTTAACATATTTACAAAATGGAAACAAATATGGAAAATACGTTGGAGAATTTCCATGTGATTTCACGAATTTCAGATGAAAAGTTCACCACGTTTTTCTAAACGCAATGTGGTTTTTCAATTGTTTGAGTATTACTGTTTTATTTTTTGTTTCTGTCATTTGTGTATGATATGTCAAGCAGTTGTGTTATTTTCTCAAATTTAAAAGTATTCAAAGAAGTAATTATTCAAATTTTGTCCAATGTGTCTGCGATTTAGCAGCAGTTGATGAGAATGATGTGCCAAAAGCGTCATCGATATCACTACTACTCGATTTTGAATGATCTTGATTGCACGCAATATTGTTTTTCGTTGTGGATGCACCATTACTAAGACTAAATTTATTGAAGTCTAAACCATATTCTTGAAGTAAATCAAAATCGCCAAGTTTCTCATTGGAATTATTGTGCATGACATTACGCTCTGTGTTTTTGTGCTGTGGTAAGAAGTATGGATAAAGTGGATTGCTCAATCCTTCACCCATTTGTGGTATATGAAGTGATTGAGTCATTTGTTTCGAATTCATAAATGTTTTTGATAGTAATGGATCGAAATCATCGTCGCTATTTGTTGAATCCAGTCGTATTAAATCCTGCACTTCAGACGATACCTGAACAACAAATATTTATTATTATTCAATTGTGATTTATATAAATGGAATATTGATAAATGTGGATGATATCAAATCATATAAAGCAAACATAACATTGTGAAATTAATTCTGCTTAAAACTTAATGATAAAAGAATCAGGCGAAAAACAACAAAAATACAACAACAAATGACAGTGATTACCTTAACATGTGCAGAGCAATTGGTGGATTCAGTGTTTAACGGTAACGTTTTTTGTGTCATTGATGCTAAGGAATGTTGAGGAGGAATCATAGGGATGCGTATTTGCGACGTGTCAAAAGGATCATTCTCTTTTTCAATTAAATCATTGGTAAATGGATTATGAAAATTATATCCATTCTTCCGTTCTGATGGAGGTTCGATAACAATGAATGGATTAGTTGGATTGATAAATTGATGATCTGTTTCTGCCTTAGGGACTGTCTTCTTTGATTCAGTATTTCTATTTGCTATTGTTGATGTTTCAACCGATAAAAATCCTTTGCGTTTTATATCTGAGGACGACGATGATAGTGATGATAATGATGATAATGATGACAATTTTCTAGCATTGTCCGAATTAAAATCAATTGTATTTTTTCGTGAATTGATAAGGGATTTGGTTTTTTGCTCTATTGCATTATCACTGGTGGGAATAGAGGAAGGTGAGCCGTGCCTCAAGCGCCCACTCCATGCAGGTCTCAAGCTGTCTAAACTGCGAACTGGTTTCAACTGAAAGATTTATCCAACAACAAACATTCAAAAAAAAAAAAAAACCAAAAAAAAAAACAATAAACACAATTATTGTCTGCAATTAATACTACTGTGTGTTCAATGAACATGAAAAGAACACTCATTGCAAATAAAAAAAGTGATGATACCCTTCAAACCACATTTCTATGCAAAACACAATAAGTAAAGCGTTTTTCACAACAAAAACTAACAAATATAGCTGATGAATGAACGATATAAATGAATGAATGAATAACCAATTGAGATATAATTACCCGTATGTAAATACATACCGTTCTATCCACTGGTGGAGTATTCGGAAAGATAACATCTTGAAGTTCATTCATTAAATCTATATTTAACCGTTCCGGCGGCGATTCATTCTCTTCAGGAGAACTTGGACTCAATGGAGAATATTGTTTCCTGCTAATGTTCCATACGAAGTGAAACGAAAAGAAAATAAAATAAAGATCTGTCGATCAATAATGACCCATAATATGAAATATGATACCTCGTATCAGGAACATTACTGTTGCGCAGTCGAAGTTCTTTACGATAACTCGTAGTAGCTGTGAAACCACTCGGAGATTTTGAACCGGATCCGAATATGTTTGGCCTTCTGTCCGTTGTGGGTGAACTCGGTGCTGAACGCGGCTGATGAAAGCGCATACTGTTCTCATTACCTCTCGACCGTCCTATCATAAAACAGTAAAAATGAAATAAATACTCTTTACTCAAGGCAATTCTAGGAAATTAACAATATTTAATACCTTTCCATTTCAAGCCTTTGTAAACAGTCTTCATGTCTTTGCCTTTATCCTTTACTGACTTCACTGCATATTTCATTGCAGGATTTGCTTTATCTTTGACACTACGAAAAAATGCCGATCCTTCTTTTCTCATTGCATAAGTCCAATCACGATATTGTTGCACAAATTTACTACCAGATTTATCTGAATAATTGCACGCTTCCATTTCAAATTCATCGGAAAATCCAAGGCCGGAATTGAGCATGTGCAGTCTTTCCTCTATAAACTGTTCAGTCAATTATGAATCAGCACATGAGTACACGAAATTGCTCTATTATCGTTCATATCATAGACACTCATTCATGTATATATCAATATATGAAATACTCACTTGCTGAAATATTTGAAGTTCCAGCATCTTACGTAGAAACGGTTGCATTGAATATGGTCGACTTTCAACAAATGCATTTTGATCAAACGTTATACGTTCACCCTGTTGCAATGTCAATGCTTCCCGATAACCTGCTGTGAGTTGTACCAGAGCGCGTAGAAATGCACGGGATACACCATCACCAAGTAATGCCGGTCTATTGCGCAGTGCTTTCCTCAAATTATTTATCACATCTTGCGGCAATGATTCTAAATCTTGAAACGGTGATTCTATACTATTATTGTCCGCATCGAGTATTACAACATCACCTAAATCACTTTTTTGTACTCGCTAAAACAAAATAAAAGTGATTGAATGAATTGCATTACGCTGTATGCTCACAAGGTGTTATTTATCGAAGGTGACAAGGCTTTACTTGAAGTATTGGAGCGGGAACGCCAATCAAGAATGGCATTGGTGCTAATAAATAATCTATTAGAGCTAAGGGTAGAACTGGTATGTATATATGCTGCCAAATCATTGGATATATGAGTGCATTACACGCTTGAACACAAGCGCTTAACCTCGACAGACGTTTGGAGGTGAAAATTATTCGCCGCTCATACAACATTGACGCAAATATAATCATCATATTATGCGAGTCTACCGCGCTGTAGTATTCTGTTAAATTTCGCTGAAACGAGAAATGTAAAGAATAAATATTTACAACATAGAAATATTGTTCAACAACTTTTTATTTTTTCACTCACATTTTCAGGTATACTGGGAAGTTGAAATTGTCTCGGGCTTTGGCAGACATATGTCTGTAAATAAATTACATTGATTGATAGCTTCCATGAAATATAATAGTACCATTTGATGGATTATCATTCTTTTTCTTCTCTTTCAACGTTAAGTACTTACGATATTTGGATCGGGTAAAGGTATTGAGACTGAGGCACCAGGCATTGGAACATTACTAGCATAAACATCACCAAGACATTTCCACAAATCTCCACTGTTGCTACTCACTGTCAATGTCGCGATATGATTCAAGAGTCTTCATGAAACAAGAGGAGTACATTGAAGAACAAGGAACAGTTGGAATTTCATGAATGATGTACAAAAATGACACTCGAAAGAGTCAGTTCTCTCTCATTTTCTCATAACATTTGTCTTTACATACTTGTAAAACATCTCGTGCCACGGGAGTGAGCTGAGAATAACTAAGGCCGTTTCAGTTTTCGGATCATGTCTACAGAATCCGAATGTCCATTTAGAATCGATGCTTGTTAATACAAATGAGAAGTGTTGTACCATGGAACTGTGAATAAATAAATTGACATGAATGAGTATCAATGAGGACTGAGTTGAAGGAATAACACATGAATAAGCTTTCGATTGCAGTTTAATATGAAAATTATACTTCTCAAATTCGCATGGATAGACGAATTTCGGTACTGATTTGAGCAGCTCCTCATCTGCAAATGATTCTGGAAACCTCTGCAATATCCACGCTGGCTTCTCTCCCATAGGAGCTGCGACTTCGCAGAAACACTCGAATAAGTGTTTAACATTTTCTCTGCAATTAGCATTTTGTATAATAAGAAAAAAGAGCGTCAATATTCAAATATTGAAAGTGTACTTTCGGTGAAACGAAAAACACACAAAGACTACCATGGCTATTCATTTGAAAGATGGTGAAATGCAGAGAACAAAACCGGAATTTTTTGTCTCATCAACAATATATGCACAATAAAATAAAACTACGCACCAAATGCAGCTGCAGTTATACTTTTCTAATAAAAATTGCCATGGGTGAAAGTAAATGTAGTTAATAATAATCCTTGAACATATGATTGTGAAATTTACCTCAATCTGGAGCCCATTATAATCGTTCAACTATTTGTTGTTGCATCTTTCAATTTTATTTATCATTATAAAATATATAATCACATGACAAAAGGTTCATGATATTCCTTTTCATGATTATTGCATTTTAATTTGCGATGATAGAATATAATTTATTATTTGTGTTGGTTGGTAATAAATTCCTTAATCATTTTTGTGATACATCTGGGCGCAACATAATTCCGATGTCACTACCAGTCACACTACTGACTAATCGAGCTTCAATAGTTTGTGATAAAAAAAAAATGACTTGGTATTTGTCAGTAAGCTGTATGTACCATATATCAGTTACGTGATCTGCAAACACACTAATAAAATTTCTTCAACCCTCACACTTTACTTCTCTATTCCTATCACTAAGGTGGGCCGTCAAACAATGTTGACCCCTAGCGGCGAATTTGTGTATTCCTTGTCGATCGTCGATAAGGTAGTAACACTGTTATATTATAAAGAGGATTAGAGAGAGCCAGAGAGGTTATTCACATGCATATGGCCTTTTGTTTGAAGCACTTGTTTACTGATGTATTAACGCTGATAAGTATGATATAGTGGGGTGTTTGAGTCGAGTAGAGATCCGGTGCGAACTTTTTAGCCAATCAAATGGTTAGCGGACGATTAGATACGAAGTGGACGTTTGTTATTTAAATAATACCGGTGAACAACAATCAATCCAGCAATAATGAGTGTCAACAGTGATATTAGTCAATTATCGGGTATGTTACAACAATTAATGACATTAGCACTATTAGGAATCTCTAGATAAATTTATTGTTGATCAATTTCATCAGGGATATCGGGAATATCGATGATATCATGTTCGAGTTCTATTCATCACCAACAACAACAAGCACCATACACAGAATATTCCATGGACAAAACATTGAATGAGTTGACGAAATGTGAAGACTCAATTTGCCAAATGGCGACACTTCGATTGATATATGAATGTCTAGAGAGTGTTGCAGCAGCGAGGAATAATGATATTACGATTAGCCTAGAACTACAAAATAAGTTGAATCAGATTCTCCTTGCGCATAGCATCGTGAAGTATTCTAAATTACCATCGAAAGACGGACAGAATGAAGATAAACTAACTCTATTGGGCATTATGGAACTTCCTAAACCGGAATTTAGTCGTGAAGAAAAAACAATTATCAAGTCAGCTGTCGAATCACAGTTATTGAACAGGATAAACAGTTTCTTATCTAGGTACATTGATCTACATTCAATTGTTTCAGCAGATCATTTCAATCAAATTAATAATTATCTGACATACATTGTAGGTATGAAAAATTAGGTGGGAACATAACCGAAGTAATGACAACTAATGACTCATCAACCAGACGAAGATTATCAAAATGCATTGACTCGGTTTTACCACATTGGAAGAATAAAATTGATGAAATGTGTAATGAATATTACCGTGATATGTACATTTGCCACGATTTAGTAATGGAATGGCGAAAATTGAAGTATGAAGACCTGGAGGAATTGGATTTGAAAAGAGCTCAGGCAACCTTACTCCAAGCAGAAATCGCAGAGATACAAGCACGACTAACTAAAATGACTTGCGCTATCAGAATGTTCACAGAAATACCAAATTCAGCCAAAGCATATAGAGCTCTTAATCAAATCGTAGATGATAAATTTACTGAAATCCAAGCGGAGATAGAGAGAAAACAGAAACTGTTGAGCCAATATGAGGAACTCCGTGGTACTGAGTATGATGAGATATTACGACGATATTTAGATTTATGTTCTACTATTGAAAAAGATGAACGTTTATTGAACAGTCTTTAACGAAATGCTCCAAAGCAGATAAAAGTATATGAGTGTACCACTAATGTCGAAGTTTTCCCTCTTACACAAAACATATCTACTTATCCATATGTTTTCACCAACTATGAGATCCTGCAATGCTTCATTGAAATCAATATTACATACATATTTTATTTATAATTAATGTCATCTTTGTCATCCCAATCATTTTTTCAATCACTGTCGTTACTTGCACTTTCATTCGTGATAATTTTAGGGATGCAGTTTTTATCTACAATAAGTCCATGTTCTAATAAGAAGCTTTCTACATCAGATGCATAGAAATCTATTCCCAATGTGTCGGTGACATGTACGAAATTGCCGATCACTTGACCTTTTTTATATGCTATAAGTGCAGGAACACCTTCTTGTTTAAAAACCTTACTCAATCCAGCAGAAGATCCTAAAAATGGATATGCCCAATCAAAAACATTATCAACCGTTGGATACCTACATCCAATACATACCAAGAATTTTGCAAAATTTCACGTGTGGATATTCTTGAGCTAATGTAATTAAAGATCCATTCATTGCTTCACAACCAGGAACATTTTTTTCATAAATATGTACAATAATCGTCACCGATTTATCTTCATTGTCGATGGCATTCAGGAATTCGTCACCACTTAATAAGTTGATTAGACTACCAAATCGTAATTTATTCACTTTCGCCAACATTTCCTTCATTCTCTGTCTTTGATACTCAAGTAAATAGTCATCATCCAGCAATTCCAACAAGTCCGGATCACTTTCTTGAAGTTTTTCTTTCTCATCCTCCAATGAACTTCGACATGTCAAGCTCAATTTTTTCATCAACTCCAAACGTTCTTGTTCTTGTGCAATTCGTTTTTCTGATTCCAATTGTTTAAATCTTTGCCAATCCTATGAACGAATAGACAAAATGGATATCATTTACATTCATAACTGACGATTTGTGTAAGAGGACGAATATTAATTTCCATATTACTCTTATAACTCCTTTTGGACCAGTGTTACTGGAGGTTCCATCCCACTGATCATAGCTAGATGTAGAAGTTGGTAATTCTCTTGCACATGCACTTTTCTCATTACCAACGTCGGAATCTTCAGAATCATTCGCTTCATCTTCACTCGAGCTACTGCAATAATACTCTAATTTTTCACCCAATATTTTGTCTTCTAATGTAGCCATAATAGCACAATACTATATACAAATCGAATTCTGAATGAATAAATTCAAATATATATATACGATCTGTATATGAGTATGTGTACGGTGCTAATTCATTTAACCTGGATAAATACTATATACAGGTATATAAATCGGTTAACGTGAGCTTGTAAACAATAACCACTTTTGACGTCTCGCTCTGTATGAATGGACTGAATGTGTAGAACCGTAGAGCACATCAAGGAGCATTTCCATTGTCAAGCATAAACGTAACCTACAAAGCGCTCATGATGGAAACCCACCAGTACTCCATACCCAACACTTTCCCCTACATAACCTGAAAATATGCTCGAAGAATATTAATCACTTCCTACCAAATATGATCCTCGTTGATTGTTATCATGGACTGAGTAATATCGGATCTGATTTCACTCTCGGGAACTTCATGAAATATATGAGAATGTTATCTGTTGATTTATCATTGGAAAAATTAGGACATCTCAGGACGAAGCATATGAAGTCGAATGATAGTCGTTGTGTTGGTATCATATTCGAAACATTTCATGGATAATTCAGTCAATGATAAAAGAAAAATACTGCAATAATAATATATGTGTGTCTCTTTATTCACAATTTCCATGATAATGAAACAAATTGGCAGCAATCTTGCTAACAGGTAAAATGGTTTGAATTTCTAGTGTTGCCGCTGATACTGTCCATAGTATAATACAATCTATCACAAAACAAATATTCTCCTCAGTTCCTTTCTTCTGTGGGGCGGGAAGAGGATGCGATTCATTTAGAAATATAATTCAAAATAATTTCTAGACAATTTAAAATCAACAGTGTAACTGAGAATCAGCATGAGAAACGAGAGAACAAACATTTCTCGTCTCTATTCGGCATTCATGTTCATACGTATTTTAACAGCTATGAATGTGATGAACAAATGAAATTACAATCAATTCATATTCAGTGGATATGTCATGTATGAAGGCGATTGATTATATAAACTACGTACTTATTGGTCCAATAGTTTTTTTTTAGTTGTTATTCAACTAATTTTGTTGAAAGATAAAATATAACAATTAAAAATTGATAAAAAAAGAACCAAAAACCACAGTTAATTATGGATACATCAAGTGAACATTGATAGTAATGATAAAACACAAAAAAAAAAATAAAATAAAGCAACTGTTTGATACTGTAGAGTGGACACTTATTAGTTTGTCGCACAGTATCTTCAATCAATTGTTCGTAAACGATTTACAGGAATTTTCAACGTTCTCGCGTTCAGCATATTTACATTTGTGTATATATAATATTCTCATTTTCAATATCTGGAAAAACAAACAATGTTCCATTTCATTCCCTACATCATAGTACTCTCTCATTCGTCGATAAAATTATTTCACCATCACCCTTTCACAACTTTTGATCACCTCTTTCTTCTACACTCCATGACTTCTTATATAATGTTTAAGTACATGAATTTTATTGCACTATTCGACTAATACTATCGTTTCTCATTTCCTTTTTAACAAGAGACCAAATGAATTTTCTTTATATATTCAAATTCGAAAATTATACGGTCATTATCTAATTTATAATTTTGTTCATCTGGGTTTTCTTACGTCTTATAATATTTCTTATGAATTAAGCTTCAATATATTGTGGCTCACTTTTCCTTCATTTTAATTATGTCGAAGACGATTAAGAAGAGAAATTTGTTGTTCATATCGTCTTATATACTGTCATGTCACAGTTTTGTATGCTTTACACTGTCGGTCCAGTAATTTTGTATTGTCATTGCTTCAAGAGAATTTAGGAATGAATCATTATCCAGACTGTACATCTCTTCCGAATTATCCTGTTGAGCATAAAAGGGAAATTGAGACATGACAAATCACTTTAAGAATAAAGTCGATGAATAACATTAGAGAAAAAATTTTGAAACACTCACTCGTATTGTTGAATCGTCGATGTAACCAGAACTGTCGGGATTGCTGCATTTATCGCTATTCAGCGTTTGCGGTGGGTTTAAATATTTACGCCTGCAATTTAAATAAAATACCAAAGTGATTATGAAATCATATGAATGAATCTGGTCATCACAGTTTGAACGATTAATAAACTAACCTGTACATAATGAATCCGAGACTGGCAATAGAACTAACAAGAATCACCATTGCCAAACAACTTCCCGCGATTGCCGCAATATCAACAGCCGAAGTTCGCGTCCTTTCTGCACTAATACTGCCAATAACATTATCACCAACATCTTCACTACCATTATCAATCACATCTTCATTATCATCTACATGGAATGATCGGTCTTCAGCGCGATCTCTTTGAAAATCACTTCTGAACGTATTTCTCGCACGACTAAGTCGTGTTGATTCGCCTAAATTAGCATGGAGTACTGGTGGTGCTGATGCTGATAATATTCTTGGTTCAGCCACCCGACCAATTTCAATATCTTCAGAACCATTAATTATACGGGTGCTAAATACATCCGTCTCCTGTTCACCATCAGTTGTAATAGTACGAGTTCTGTTAACCGTAACTTTTATTCTCTCCTCGAGTCGTAACGGTAAAACTGTTAAATCTTTTTCCTCCACTCTACTTAAATTATGAAACTGGTCAAGTTCATCCTCATCATTCGTTTGTTGTGCCAATGGTCGAGCAGTTGTCCATATCCATGTGATCCTGGTATCTTTCCTACGTTGCACGAACTGTCCAGCACGCACATCATCTTCTTCCTCCATTCGTTCTAAAGTACGTCCAATATTGGGATTGAATAATCGGCCTTTACTTAACGCATCTCCTCTACCATTGTCATCATTGTGATCATCATCACTATTTCTATTACTGCTAAACAGATGATCCCGCGGATTTTTAATCATCCTGGAAGCATTCACGGACGGTCTAAACATTGGTGGATTGGGTGATAGGCCATATGAATTTCCCCTGATGGACGGTTGATAGGAATTGATGGCTTTGGCTATTCTCATACTGGGTCTTGTTGTCAATTCTTGAGAACTACTAAAATCATCATTTAATTGCACTGTTGTCGTTCTAACGGCAACATTTCGCCATGAAGTAATCCGATCTTGATCAATTCGTGATTTTTCAGTGGTTGACGGCACCGGAATTGCGATTATCACTGAAAAAAAAAAAAACAATCACGATAAATTCTGACATTGAACAACGAGAGAAAACGTTTAATTAGTCAATAATAAAAATCTCTGAGGCATAATTTATTTTCATGGTCACATTCTACTCAGGTTTATATGGATTTATATAACAGCATAATCAAATTGAACTCATGGATAAGTGAGATATGTTCTGACATTGCGACATGAATTTATGACTCACCGGCAACATGTGCGGTCACCCAGAACCAATGCATCCACCAGTGGAGCGTCATCGCGTCATACGTGTCAAGAAATCAGCTCCTGAAAAATGAAAATAAGAAACCAATCAATAAACTGAAGAAGACAATGTTTATCGTTCTAATTGATGCGAGACAAAATTCATTCACATCAAGAATTTTCCAATCGTATGTTGATTACTAAACTCATAATTTTCACAAAAACGATGAAAAAATACGCTGGTGTAATTAAACGATGTGAGAAACCATTAGTGAAGGATCTTTTCATACACCCTTCTCATCACAGTAACTTGATGTCATCTCCTCCAACCACAACTAACGTCTTGTGTGTCTCCATTCAATTTGTAGATGTTCCTATATGCATAATATATTCCATATATTCAGTTCATCTGTGTGTATGTGTGAGTGATGTGAAGCAAAAAGGAAGACGAGCTCGTTAGAGGTGTGTTAGCGTGTCGAAGCCGCTCCTCTTCCGCAGGATAAATATATCCCAAGTGTGATGGAACTAGTTGTTACTAATTTTTTATTCATTTTTCATTGACATGATGTAAATTATCTATTTTATCACACTCCATAATTTATATTTCTAATTCGATGAATAAAGATTTGAAAGATAAAACACTGAAATGTAAACACTTTCTTTGAACAATCTCTTCAATCAGAAGACAATAAATAGACTTGTAAGTATTCAAAAGAAAATTCCTAGCAGATTTGGCGGTGAAACGAACCATGAGAGTTCAATGGTTTTGTACAGGAAATTTATTTTTATATTCTTTATAGAACTTTATGGTTATGTTTCTCTTGTTTGAATGTTATAATGTGCAGTGAATGTCTAACTTGGAGTTTCTCCTGTAACTTTCTAGATAGATTTCAATCCCGCATTGAAAATGGTGAATGGAATAATAAACTGACTTGCTCCATCACGAAATCGATTTCAAACTCCCAACTTATTTATTTACATTCATCGTATTTTTATCATTCCGCTTTATTTTACAATTTCGCACTATTATATACAAACCTCCGCGTTTGTAACCCATGCGTTGGAGTCACGCGATAGAAATTGTGTATATAAAGCTTCCGTTACATTCTACTCGCGTATTATCGCGGTGTCCCAGATCGGAAGTAGGTAAGCAATCACCACTGCATATAAATATATTTCCACGGATAACAATGAAGAATTATTCCAACATTTTAATTTTGTAGAATGAATAAATACGGATGATGGAGGAAGGTAAAGGGAAAAAAAAAATATTCACGATCCTGCCAGGATTCGAACCTGGAATCTTCTGATCCGTAGTCAGACGCGTTATCCGTTGCGCCACAGGACCAGTTGGGAAATGGTAGCGGCATATTTATATATGAAGCACAGTTTTTTTTACATAATAGAATGTGTATATAACACCATCGTTATTCCCATTGTACCGTTATTCAATTCCCATGGGTACAATGAAGTGTGGCACGTGGCCATATAGCCATCTGTCACTATTTTATACACTATTTACATAGAGATAACCTGTCTCGTGGAATTTAAATGTATAAAAAAAACACATGCATATGTATAGAGTCTGTGGAATTCCTGAGCGCGGGAACCGAACGATAAAATATGTAGACAGGAGAATTCGGTTTTTTTTCTCTTCCTTTTGTCAACCTGCTCTTGCAGTTACGAGAGTTTGATATGAAATAAAAAAGAAGCTTCAATACCACGATTAACACGTATGAGCAGGTTGGAAATGCGTGATCAATATGTAGAGAAATATTTTTCTGCATCAATGTTACATGGGGAAGAATTCGATGAGTGTGACTCCAGTGGAATCATGAAAATTCCTTGCTTGTGACTATCTATACCGAGTCAGAGGATAAATATGAATTTTATCGCTTCCATCAACTGTTTTTCGGTTTTATGGTTAGCTCACTCCTTTTTCTAACCACAAATTACAGTCGTATCAATCTGAAGTTAGCACAGGTGTGCGTTCTAGTTTCGTTCCACGTTTTCTTCATTTTGTGATTAATTGTACAAATTATTTCGCCAAATAATTGTCGTACATAGAAAGTATTCTTACATATATGGTGGAATGTAACGCAATAAATGCAAGAAACATTACAAGTCGCAGTTTAATCCAAAACTGGTGCTCCTTAACTTGTCATGTAGGCATAATTGAGGTCACACACGTCGCGTGGTTACCTCTATGCACCTCTATTACTTTTATTTTATATATACCGTTTCAATGAGTGCATTCTCTTTAAAATTCCCCTCCTTCTTCTGCTTCTCTTCCACTCTCACGCTCCTTTTCTCAATATTTGCTGATTTACCATCACAATAAAGTGAAACAATCTGCACTATTTCTTACTTTCCCTCTTTCACATTGTTCGCACAATTACAATTACTGCAATAACACAAATTGATATAATGCAATGTGTTAGAGGACTGTATAACTCGTCAGATATTGTGCAAATAACTTCATGAATCAAGTATTGACATCACAAAAAAAATGATTTCCACTGAGCGATTATACCTGTCGATACACGTCGCTGTATTTTTTGCGAGTCTGGAGATAACATAATACAGGTTCGATGAATGCTTAAATAATACAGAAAAATGATAATGAGGGTTATGTTGGTGTGATTGGAATTGCTCACCAGGTATATCGTGGTTGATCACGTATGGATACACAACAAAATCATTATTTCAGGATGTTTTTCGGTAAATGCAGTGGTATTCACTAACGAATGTATTATTGCGTGTATAGACGAACATACGTCGTAACTATCACTAAACTCGAGCCATCTTGCTCGACTGTCATTGATGGTGGTGGTGATGTGGTGGCGGTGGTGGTTGCTGAGAGAAAGGAAAAAGTGGGGAGGAATGACGGGTGATTGTGTATGAACGTAATTCGTGATGCACATCAATAGGTGTACGTATTAATATGTGAGAAAACCCAGTCGGCACTCATAAACTAGTCTGGATTCTGAGGGAGGTGCATAAAGACACCAATAAACATCCTCCAATATAGTTCAGCAATCGTTCCAGGGGTTAACTGAAACAAAAAAAATGAAAGCGCCCTGTAGAAAATATTTTCTGTGATGATTCTACAAATTATAGAGGATTCACAACTGAACAAAAGTTGATTGAAAGACCCGTAAAAGTTTAATGACTATATGTGACATACAAAACTTCTATGAATTCGTGAAATATTGGAAGAACTAATCCTTTCCAATATCTTCTGAATATAAATATGTGATAACCTATTCGAACGAATGACTTTTTTGAATCTATTTGTCATGTTGCAAAGAATTCGATAACAGAGTCATCGCACACCATTTTGAAGTACTAAAATTTGAATTGTCGTTTTGGCGGTGGAATAAGATGGCGTCTGAATATAAAAACTAATCGAGAGCCGGAGATAATCGAAGTTGTCCGATGTGTCAATGAATTCTCGCATCACACATGGGTATATACATACGTACATACATATATATGTTGATAGTCGGGTTTTTTACACATAAATTCGCCGCGCACGTAATTGCTCCCGCAGTATATTGTACACAAGCGAACGTTCTGCGTTGAAACTTTTGACATTGATCTGCGATAAAATCTTCTTTGCTTTGATAAACCTTCAACTGTATTTTATGTTCACATACGTCAATACGTATATATTCATAACTGAGGAGTAAGAAAAACAAAACACAAAAGAAACCAAAGCGAAAAGAAGTTCATATCACTACTCATATATGTGACCATATATTTGTGTTGCGAGAGTGGAATATATATAAATATCGTCAAGTTTTTACTTTGATTTCTAATTCTTTCACCTTGTGAGTGAATTTGATGAGTGACAACCGTCATCATGAGAATTACACTTCGGTGTTTTGGAAACATCACCAAGATGTTGGACTTTTATTCGCAATTCAATCCATCACCACTTTCGATAAAGCAATTTATCGATTTTGGTAAGTTTGATCTGATTGATGATGATAATGGCGTGATTTGAGATTGTTGTGATGTTATTGAATGAATGTGAAATGCTGTCAGAAAACGGAAATGCATAGAAGAGGACTTTGCCCAAAAAAAAAAAAAAAAAAAAAAAATGGAAAGTTCATATGTGAAAGAGCGCATTTCATAATCAGGAGCTTTATTATGTATTTTATTTGTTGGGTGTGATTGGAAGATTCTCTGTGGCTATCTCGTGATGGATAGTGCTCTATTCGACTGCAACAATTGAGAGATGAAAAAAATAAAAAAACTGTTGTTGATGCCTCACTAGTTTAATGGCATAAATAATTGGACAATAACAAAATTATTGGCACAATTATTCTGGTATTGTATGCGAAAATGTTTAGATGTAGTGAAGGATTCGTTATCACGAATATGTATGCGATGTTTTTCACATCAGACGTTATGTGAACAGAATTCTATGTAAATAGAGAAAAAAAATAATAATAATCCCCGTCTGTCGGTATCGGGGCAAGGTCAGACGAAACGCCCGCCTCTCTCCATCACGTAGACCAGCACAATAACAAAGCAAATCAATTTTGTAGTGAGAAAGCTCTCTAATTTCACTATCATTTAATGTAATTATCTACATACATGATCTTAATTAACGTGAATTATCAGCGTGTTTATTATCATTAAATGCACCCACCCAATGAACATCAAAAATGTAAATTATTCATCTGAATTATTTCCGTTAATGATAAAATAATCAACTCTGTTCAACTGAAAAATTATGATCGTTTATTTTATCTTAACCTCATTATTTTCTTTCTAATCTGTTGCTCTTCGGATAGATGTTTTGCTTATGCAAAAATTATATTCGCAATGTGAATTAAATTCGCCGGAAATATTCGTGGACACAGCAGTGATAAAAAATATCTCTCTGCCAGTGTAGATCAAAGTCCAGAAAAAAATATATTTGGCCAATGACGAAACAGAATTTTGGGCGAGCCTACGTGATGATGAATGCACAGTGACTGCAAAAATACTTCAATCCATCGTGATCAATCAGTTTATTCACTCAGTATTTACGTCAATGCACTTTTTTTCTGTGGTATAAATTTGTATCGCTGACAGTCGGAAATATGATTATCAGAATTGATAGTATGCACAAATAAACATGTCAAATAGGAGAGAAATAACGAGTACCGAAAATACGTGACGCATCTGAATTATCAAATTATAGTTTTAACTCGAATATTGACGTCATAATTTATAAAAACGTGTTTCCTCTTTTTTTACAACAATTTTATTCCACAAAACTTCTTCGAATAGACAAACTCAATGACCCTAAGGCAATTCAACGATTTTTCAAAATTCTCTTTCCAAATCGTCGGTATTAGGACAATTATGAAAAAGATTCCAATTTCCTGTTTTTATCAGCATTAAAATTGTTAACGTGAGACAATATCCAAAGTCTCGAGGTCATATTGATCTTCTAATTCTCATCACTTTTCTACATGTTCACCGAACAATTTGAACTTTCATAATTTTTATCTGTTTATTCAATTCATTTTAATCATTATTTAAATATTTATTTGCATATGTTTTATCAGCGAGTATTCAACTTTCATATCGTTGCAAGTTTAGTTACTGATGAGAGGTAATTCAACGCTGTTAAATGGCTAAACTAGTCGTTCATCTGATGTAACTCCCACTACTTTTATTTCTTCCAGCCTTTACTATCTCGTTGGTTAACACAAAAATGGTCTCCAGCTGTGACACGCTGTCTATGTCTCTTTAAAAATTACATCCGTGTGTACACACACATGTTAGATAATGTTTTGCCCTCTATATACGCAGTGGCGCTTTTCAAATGTAACTCAAGTACCGCTGATATGCTTTCAGTTTTATCGTGTTTTCATCCATCATAACCTCATATTTGTTTATGGCAATAACGAACAAGCAAAAAAACAGATACGACAAGCCCAACACATTATCGGTCAATCTGTCATAAATGTTAATTCTACTTTTGTAATTTATGAAATGTATCACAATGATAATACTTGCACTCATGATATTCTTTTTATCTTGTATTCATTTTATTAATGTTTTTTCTTTTGTTTTATATTGGTAGGATTAAGTGCTTG
This sequence comes from Meteorus sp. PSUC_FEM 10030008, assembly GCA_018881525.1. NCBI lineage: Eukaryota > Metazoa > Arthropoda > Insecta > Hymenoptera > Braconidae > Meteorus > Meteorus sp. PSUC_FEM 10030008. The sequence goes on from JABMBR010004762.1 coordinate 17,000, forward strand.
TGAGCGAAAGTCCTTCACATTCCTGCGGAAAGAATTACCGGTGAGATTGGCGAATATAATGCAAGAAATACATTTATTACCCGACCATCTTTTACGAATGCCCAGCGTTGGAATTGTTAATAATTTATATATAACATCATTTGAAGAGATAATTCACTTTGAGAAATCGGAGATTAATGAAACAACATTGGATAAGTAAGTGAGATAAATAAAGATCATAATATTATTTTCAATATTATATAAGTGTCACAGTTATCTTTGGATATCTATTCATCGACAATTTAATTGACCCTCATTTGATCTATCAATTTACATACTCTTACAGATTCTGTCAGGCGTTAATAAAAATTCGTAATCGACATGCAGACGTAGTCGAAGTAATGGCAAAGGGCATTATTGAACTCAAAGAATCTCATGACGTTGATGCACACATGGAAAACAATATCCAGTATTTTCTTGATCGTTTCTTTATGTCGAGAGTTTCAATACGAATGTTAATTAATCAACATAGTGAGTTAACTTGATTCATTTCACCGATAACAGTTATAATTCAGTGGAAATGAACATTTCTGAAAACACATTTTATCAGCAATTATGAGGAGGAAGAGAGGGAATGAAAGGAATTATTTATGACTTTTCTAATAAATTATACATTTCAGCGTTATTGTTTGGTGGAGTATTGAATGGGCACAGTCGACATGTGGGTTGTATCGATCCATCCTGTGACGTGAATAGTGTCATCAAAGACGCATATGAAAATGCCCGATTTCTATGTGATCAATATTACTTGGCAAGTCCAGAGTTGATCATCAGATCGTATAATGGTAAACAAGATATGATACTAATAATTATTATCCCCATTTAAAATTCAAATCTCTCACGATCCAGATGTACATACTGATTAGAATTTTTTCATCGATTCAATGTCCGTCTCTTAGAACTCGAATGTGGAAACGAAATCCGAATTGTTTACGTGCCCAGTCATTTATACCATATACTCTTTGAGCTGTTCAAAAATAGTATGAGAGCAGTGATGGAATATTATGGCGATGGTGATTCGTATCCACCTGTTGAAGTGACAATTGTCCGTGGCAAAGAAGACATTTGTGTGAAGGTGTGACTTTGACGGTCGTTTTTATCAAATGAAAATTCGTTGCGCGTCGCACACACACATATGAAATTGACAATCATGCGTTGACGATTTTTTCTGTTTATGTCATTTGAATTTTTTATTCAAGATGTCTGATCACGGAGGTGGAATACCACGATCGCAGATGGATCATCTATTCAAGTACATGTACAGTACAGCACCCCAACCAAGTAAATCTGATACTCACACTGTGCCGCTGGCTGGCTACGGTTATGGTCTTCCATTATCGCGATTGTATGCGAGATATTTACATGGAGATTTAGTTTTGTTAAGCTGCGAGGGATATGGAACGGATGCGGTCATTTATTTGAAGGTAATCATGTGATTAAATCAATAAGGAACAATTACTTGATTATAGTTTCATTCAACTTCTTTATTCATTTATTATTTAATTTTATTCAAGGCGCTTTCGAATGAAGCTAACGAACTACTGCCAATATTTAATAAGACATCATCGAAATTCTATCGGACTCCTTTGGCAACTGCTGATTGGAGCAGCTCATGTGGTGGTGGTATGGCAACCAGACAATTGAATATGAGCCAGAATAATGGACACAGGCTACCAAATGGCATTGGAGTTTAACGGTCTTGTTGAATCACAAAGAGGAGTAATCCTTTTCAAATGAGAGATGTGGACCACAAAATCAATTCAAGACCATTTGAATAATATCAATCGCTATTCAAATTGCCATTCACTCTCTCATCCCTTTACACATATATTTTTATTTCATTCATCGAATATCAATACTAGATGATACCAACAATGCATTATATATTCATATATGAATGTTTTTATCTTTATATCAATTTTGTAATGTTGATCGTACTATATCATTAATTATTAATTGGATTATTTCATTAATTTCCACAAATTCATTTGATAATGCTAAAAACATTTTAGAGCAATAGAGCCAAATAGACGCAAATATTTTGTATAATTGTCCAGAAAATAATATTTTGAAACAGCATGTGATTAAACTGTTTCTTAATGATGTGGCTATGATGCTCAAATTGTCTTACAGATCAAATTGTCAATCACATGTGTTGCATTGTTAATGTGTACTATAATTTACTTTCGGCCGATGAATTCGCGAACCGTTCCAAGACATCTCAAGAAACTGTGATGCTTCTATCCAAAATTGATTCGTCATGATAGAGCGGAAATCAATTGTTGTTATTTTGTAGGAAGCAGCTTTTTATAAAATGGAATGGTTGACTATGGTGAAAAACGAAGTTTGAATTATCGTAAATGATAATTTTGCTGGAGAAGCAGTGCATTGAGAGGCTGTGGCTCAATATCAATTCAATAACTGTTTCTCTTTTATATCAACTGAGAGATTGATTAACCGTAATTTAATAATTTTTAGTAGAAATGAGCAAAAGCATATTAATTGAGCAAATTTAAAAATTGGAGGAATATCTGAACGTGATACTTAGAAATATGATTTAGCCTGATTTCGGCGCAAAAAATATGTATTTAAGCAATTCATTTATGATGTAGTAATTATGAATTAATATTACAAAATATCATTGGAATAATTGTTAAATTGTTTGTGATGCACGAAAAGATAATGGAAATAATTTTTTTTTCCTTACTGAGTCGTAAATAAAATATCAGCTGCCGTTTGCGGATATCAATACACTTACCTTGTTTCTTCTCCCATGAAAAAAAATTATTAGACACATCGTACATTTATGTGAAGAAAATTATTCCGCAAAATAATTCATAATAACAATTTTATTCCATAAAATAATGTTTTTCTACATAGACATGCCGGGTTTCTGCATTTCTTATGAATCGTGTCTAGTGTTAGGATGATTGTTGGGTGATGTGGTTCAAGCTGACGATGATTTGGCAATGAAAAATATGATTTCGCTTCAATTAACATTCCACGGCAATGTTGAAATAATTAGATTGTGATATCGCAGTATTGCTAACAAAATAAAATAGAAAAAAAAGACGAAAATTTTAAATTAAAGCCTGGTATGTGCTACTTCATATCAAAAAGAATAGCAATGATAAAGCCAATCAAAAAAATTTTTTGATGACAAACAACATTATCATCTAACACAACGTATCGTTATTATTCCTCCTTTTTCATTTCGCTTTTCAAATTAGAGTATGTAGTAAGCGCACCATAAATATATTTTCCGATTAAATAATTATCTTGATAAAATAGACGGAGACTACACTCCCCATATCTTCTTACCTATGTTTGCCAAACCCGAAGAAAAGAATTTATATCACAAATATATATATTGAGATCTAAGAGACTAATTAGTTTAGCCATGAATTGTACGATACATTTTCTTTTATTTACAATCCTTCGTTCGAATTACCATAGCTTTCAATCAAATTCTCGTTGGACAATTTATTGGACAAATTCAATAATTGAAAAACACAATGGAATCTAATGCGGCACAATATTTATCACCCGAATTTTATGACAGTTAAACAACGGAAATTTATAATGACTACTCGAATATAATCAATAATCATTCCAATGTTTACTACACAAAATGTCACATGAAGTTCTTTTCTTTCACTTCCTTTGTGACTTATGCTATAAAATATATAAGTTTACAGCATATGGCAGTGATTAACACACTTTTTTCTAGTTATTAATCAGCCAACTCTACTACAATATTGAAAATTCATTCATTTAATATCGATTACAATTTCAATGACTTATTTCTTTTGAATTTTTTTCATTATTTTCATTGTATTGCCATTAATTTCTATAGATCTGCAATTGACAAATAATAACAATTTAGTGTCCCCTGAGATATGAATCGAAATATATTATATATATTGCGATTGATACCGAATCAATGAAATAAACAATCGGAAATTTTGGTATATCAAGAGATGGAGAAATTTAAAAGAAAGATTTGAATACTCCATCTCACAATATTCATGAATTACAATTGAAATTCGTTGGATTAATGAGCTGTCGCGGTTCACCTTGAGGTTATGTTTTTTGTTTCTGTATTTTTTCCAATACTTTGCTGGTCAATTGTGATAATTCTCACGGATTTATGACGATATATTTTTTCCTTTCTTGTAATACGATATTAGCACAGTAGAATTTCAACCTTACAATGTACTCTCGCTACACAAATAGTTGATTTTATTATAATTGTATTTGTTATTTCTCATATACTAACATATTCATCACAGTGCTACGGACACAAAAATGTGTTCTGTTTATTTTTACGTGTAAATAATATATATGTTCACATTATTT
>JABMBR010004763.1:0-21396 GCA_018881525.1 Meteorus sp. PSUC_FEM 10030008
TATATATATATATATATACATTTATTTGGAGCTGAAAAAATAAAGATGGGGGTGGATCTGAAGGTGAAAAAGTCAGGATGAGAATGACAATAAAAAAAATAGCACAAATGTTTGTTTGACAAATTTTTTAGCTGTTGCTGTTGATTTTGACACGATTTTGTCGCAAATTTGTCAATAAATATGAAAAATTGAAGTGAATGTTGATGTAAAATTAATATTTCACGATTATTCGCAGGGTTTAGTGTTGAGAAATTATTAAAATGTTACAAGTGTATTTTATATTTCTATATATCGATGGTATACGAACATAGTAATTTTTAGTTTTTTTTTCTCGATGTTTTATTTTCATAGCTGTCAGGCATTTGTATGTTGGATAACTGACTTAACTCAACTATAATAGAGACACGTCTTGTATGTATTCATATAATGATACACCATCAATATTCGATTTAAAAATGTTTCCATGTGGAAATCTTAGAAATCACACGAGTTATTGATAATAATTGATATTTATATTCAAATGCCATTTACATTGTTACATCATCATTATTATAATGATATATCATTACAGTGAGTTTTATATATATTTCTCGTATTCATCTGTTTCCCTTTCTCATTTTTTTTTACAACATTCCATTTGAATTGACAATAATAATTTCGATATAATCGTTGAGAAGGTGATTTAAATGGATATCATTTGACGTCTTATCATTGATGGATAAATTGCTATGACGTGGGGTTATTTTTTTGCTTATTATTTATAAATATCTTTCCATGTGACGTAGGTTGTATAATAATTTGTGTAATGAATGTGAATATCATCAGATTAAATTAAATTGAACGGATACCTGAGATTCCATATGAAAATGGTTAAATTACAACAAACAAGTTCATATATTCAATGTAGCAGTGTATGAACTTGCAAGAACGATCGCTGGATATCATTCGTGAGATATATAGAGAGAGTTGGTGGTCGAGTTCTCGTCGATGAAACGAATTAATTTCATATGATCCGGTTGAGAGAATGGACAACGAGTGTTTTCTCCGTTTTGTGCGCGCGCGCCGGCCGTTGAGTGCCTCTCCTCGGTGCCGACAATTTATTACTTATATGTTACCATTCGTCTTTGTCAGCGCGCCAACGGACCACCATCTCCGACAAATAATGTCGGTTCAATACATATTGTACGCCCCGAGGGATTTTAGACTCCAAACTTTATACTTTTATTTTTATTGTACTTTTTTATATTTTTGTTTTTTTTTATTTTTCTTATATTATTCAATAATATATATTTGTTTTTTATTTATTCGTTAGTTTGTTTTCTTACTCAGTCGAATGTGCTTAAAGGAGAATTGAGTCATTTGAATAATGCAATGAAATATAAATTGTTGATGGTTGATCCAATTTATTTGCGAATATTTTCAGCTGTTTGTGTCATTTGTGTTTGAGTATTTTATTTTTTATTATTTTTCAGTAATAATGGAGGTAGGGGGGGGGGGCAGAAAGAAAAGGACAAGTCTCTTGTGAAAGCAAAAGGCGGCTAATATTGAAGCTGCTTCAGTTGTATATCTTGGGATACTTTTTTTATTCTTATTTCGTGCTGTCCGAAAAATCGGTAACAAAGATCTGTGACGATACCACGAGTGAAAATCCCATGGATTGTGTGCTGTGTGGTATAATACAGGTCTATACATATGTATGGTATATATTTCTTTTGGATATTGGTCACAGTGAAGAGAGAAAATCCAATACAGTTTCATTGTCGTGGGTTGCAGTCATTGTCGAGTTGGTCGTTAATACTTGCGATCTTCAGTGAAATATTTTGTCGGTAGATTTTTACTAGAGAATTCAATGTTGACATTAATGTCAAATGAACATGAACATATGTTGAAATGCTACTGGGTGTTCTGACAATGAACTGCGTCGTTTTTATTTTTAGATTTTATTTTGTCATTTACATGTTTTTCTTTACGATAATTTACACGGAAAAAATTCGGTGAAGTGTGTAAAGAAAAATTGAGGAAAACGTGTGGCGGTGAAATATTAACGAGGAATTCTTTCTGTTGATGGTGGTGGTGGTGGTAGTGGTGCTACTGGATTTTACGGTCGATAAAGTGTCACCGGCGAGTTGTACGCAGAAGTTTTAAAATTTTTACACCAACGATGGAAATATATTTTCATTGATTTATCGTTTACGATGGAATCGTAATTGTCATGAAATTCACTTGTCAGGAATGAAATATTTTTATAGATGATATTTCCGGTGTTACGGCGTGTCATGAATCGCATTAAATAATTTTAATTGTGGAAAAACTTCATGGTAAAATATTTTATTTTCAAAATAAAAATTATCACATTGAATATTTTGTCTTGTAACGAAGTTATTACATTGAATTGACACAAGATGAAAAGATATTTACATTTACAACTATATCAATTATAGATAATCATCTCTGGTGTTTATTTTCATAGAAACTGCCGCAACAGATCCACACAGTTGATAAACTCATAAATTTTTGCCATTGTCAAACTTTATTGAGGTGAAGTTGTTTATTTTTATCCCGATTTAGTTATTTCGCTACCTATTAAACATTTCATCCCTGGTCCTCATTCAAATCATCTACAACGATCTAATCGATCTATCTGAAGAATCTTTAAATTGGATCTCACTTTTCATTCTCACCTCAACAAAACGTCACGCTCATCCATAAATTTATTTTTCCCTCATCACGATCGAATGTTACTGAATCCAATAAAATATTTAATCCCCCACGCACCCCTAATTATCAATTGAACTATCAAGACCTCATCAATAAAATTTTTTTCGATATCTCCAACAGCGTGAAAACGTTTTATAAAATAGAAGAGAATTTTAAAAAATTATTGTAAAATTCAGAGAAGCGAGAAAAGGGTTAAAAATATCGAAGATGCGATATTGTATAGGCAACAAATAAATAGCGAGTTCCATAGTGAAAATAAAATCTCCGTGTTGTGTCCATAAGGTTCACTAGGACACGCGCAAGACGTAAACACAATGGATTCAACATTTCAAGTGAGGGAAACAAGATCAAAAGAAAAAAAATGAAGCAAAGGCAAAAGACGAAGTAGAAGGGAGGATATTCTGCTTGTACCCCGCGCGGTAGGTCCACGCCAACGCCGCAAACCTTATCTGGTTGAGATCTAAAGGGAGAAGTACTATACGTAAGGTCGTAGGAATTGGGCTTGAAGGGGCCCTGTTAGAAATATCTCATGGCCGATCGCCGATGGCTCTAACCGATAAGCTCACCATTCTCTTTTACCGCCGAATTCATGCTTGAGGATTATGAGCAGCTGGGAGAATTTTCGCTGCAACATGAATGAATTCTACTTACAGCAAATTCGTCCGAGTCTTCGCACTTGTGCTCCGATGGAAAATTTAATAAAACGGAATAACAAATAATAAAATTGTGAAAATGTGTTTGTATTGATTGTTGTGTTGACACTTTTCATATGACAGAAATATTTCTATATTTTTTTTTTTTTACGTTTTATGGAGAGTATTCAACATTTTATTGTTATTTTAATGTTGTGCCTATTCAAGATATTGAGATGTGATATTTGATTGACACAATATGTCAATAAATACTTTCACGTGATTCCTGTGCATACGAACACACCTGTCTCATTGGTATGCGAAAAATTATTGATTCGTCACAGTGGAAATTATTAGAAAAATATTTAGGTGGAATTTATTTATCGATATTTTAACTTTCATGAGAATTGACAAAAACACGATTGAAATTTATTTAACATAAAGTATATGATGGATATTTAATTCAATAAAATTTCAAAATTATAAAAAAAATTTTATACAATTGGAAAATTATGGATGATTAATATTTGATTGATTCCTTTCATAACTCAATCAATCATGTCTCTGTCATGATGAAGCCTGCATTAAAACGCATCTTGAATGTGCATTCACCAGCTGACATGCTTAGCTCGAATGTTAAATTATTTATTAAATATTTATTATCATTTCTTATTTATTATATTATTTTTAAATCAATTGCCATTTATTATTTTCTCTCATAACGTCCGGTGATTCATTGCCATCTTATTCGTTCCACTTCCCTTTACTTAACTCACCGTCAATTGCGCATATTACACTGCACAAATGGCCATCGCGTTTATATCAGTTAGTCGTTGAAAGAGAGAAGAACAGAAGAGTGAGAGAGGTGGGGGAGAGAAAAAAATAACTTTTCGATTGATGGTTAAGTGATGAGGGAGGCGACAAGTGATAAGAAAGTTGGTTGGATCGTTGCATTTGTTGCAGAGTTGTAATTTTAAGCCTCAGGGATTTGTTAAAATTATACGCATCAATACGATAACTTCTTTCCGATAGTCTTGAAAGAGAGAAAAAAGGGGAAAATTGAAGGAAAAAAAAAATATTGATGAAAGCTTTGAGATTGGTATCCACATACGCCTTGTTCAAGACGGAGTCACGCGCGTCAATGACTGGAATTAAACTCGGCTTGCTTTTATGCGCCTCGTAAAGGACGTAACTATATAACAAATCCATTACCGATATAATTTTAACTCTTGCACCCGGCCCTCAGTTATGCTTTCGTTCATTCATCTAACAATAACGGGAGGATATTAATTCACCATAAACATCGGCACTAAGTAGACAGTCACTATACCTCGAACATCTTTTCTGTATTATTTCATTTTATGGATATATCAATGGCTTTGATGTGGATTCATAGAAAATTGTACTCCATTCATACAGAGGGAAGTTCAGTAGGTCATTTAGTAATGCAAGTCTGTTGGTATAATAAAATGATTTATTGTTGGAAAAATTCGCAGACACTCTGGTGTGTGAAATTTACTTTGAATCAAGTGGTATTATCTGAAAATAATGATACACCTGGATAGAATTAAGTTTCATGATTGATAATTTGTAATCTTGAAATTCAATTATAGACAAAATTATCTACAGCCTGATTAGTGTGATAAAAATATTTTATTAAGCAATAATAAACTTTTTACTCAGTCTATCACTCATGCTATTGATAAATCACATGAGATTGCATCGGAATACATCAGAATTGTTTCAGTTATCATTTACTTGCGTCGTTATTTATAAATTTAAACAATAGGATTTGAATAAAAATAGAATTGAAAAAATGGCTGAGTGGATTTTTGATGTGTTGTAAGTTCATATTTGTGTCGAGGCTTGGCTTTCAACTCGCACACTTTCTCTGTATCTTTCTGCAAGAGAGATCTTGGTCTATTGCTTCATAGTTGTTATAATGGTAGACGACAGACGACAGGTGATTCAAAAATGTCCCGTTGAGATTTGCTGTCTTGTCGTTGGTTTAATCGAGATCTCATTGTGGTATATATAAATATATGGTGGTCATGCCTCCATAAATAATGTTGGCAAATCCTGAGAGACATGGTGATGTTCATCATTATGCAGAGTAGGTTCTATTTGGGTGTATATAACTTTTGAAATATCAAGATGGGTAATATAATTGTCAGCATATCACCCAGTCTTCTAACAGATCGTTGATCATATTCACGGATATGGTTTTTTTTTCTATCTTGGATTTTTTAGTTCCTCCATGAATCATCATGTGAAATAAACATTTTTGTTTCTATTATTTTTTGCATCATGATGAGGCTTGAGAAGATACGACTGATTGTCTTTCATTTGGTACTAAAGAAGAAAAAGGTTAAAAATAGAATTTAAAAATTTTTAGATTGCGCATGAAGATACGGTCGCGATTAATTATTTTAAATCAATCTATTTTTTGATATGCAATCTTGCATATTACGTAGATATAGTAGCATGTTTACAACGCATTGAGAAGCACCTAAGATAAATTTTTGTTGCCCCTCGGGTAATGGATGGAGTTTGTGTATGCAAAACACGTCACCATCATTACCGAGGTTTTTAGCTCTAAAATACAAGTAATATTCTGGATAATCGTTTATGATCAAGGACCGGTGTTTGTTACTGTGTATGTAGGCATCTGTGTAAATTTTATGTTTTGCCCAGAAAATTCTCTAATACGTTTAAAAAAATTCCACAAGTAATTTTGTTTCAATGTGAATTCATACAGATCGTAAATTTTTAGAATATTGAAATAAAAAAATTGTCATTTAGTATTTTTTAAACATGAACGATCAGTTTATTTCCCTGTGCTTCGTTCTGAATATGTTTAGAATTGGTGTGTGTGTGTGTGTGTGTCTGGATAGTTAGTGTTTAAATATCTCATGTGTTGTGTTATTTTAAATGAGTTTGCGGACTTCTTCATCAGGCAGGTGTTGAAAGACGAAATTCTTTAACGCGAGAGCTACAATTTGTGAATAATGATAAACACCTCAACGTGAAAATCACCTTAGCAGTTTGAGGCGTAGATCAGTAACGAGTTGAGCTAAACATCTTCGGCATTAGCTCACACATGTTTTGATCTTCATATACAAAATATTTTAGCACAATTTTTATAACGCAAATTTTTATTTCTTTTAGTTTTAATATTTTCTATAAATGAGGTATTCGATAGAAAAACAAAAGAATTAACTTCGTAATCATCCTTTAACTCTTTCTTTCTTTTTTTTTTCGCAACATGTTTTTTCATTAAAATCAAGTTTGATGGTGGTATCAGTCTCTCTATCTTTCCGTTTTGCCCATTCACCAGATGACCGAGACCGAAGGGCGTGTTAATTGGACCTGGTGATTTGCGTTACCTTACCCGCCGCGTAAATTAATGATATGATGTCGCCATCGTAAAGTTAGTGTTTATCTATATACATTTAGAAGTAGAAATTTGAGATTATACAAAAATAAATTTACTTGGGTTTATAAGTGTAACGATGATGGTAAATTGGGCTACGAAATTTCGCTTTGATTTTCTCAGATGTTGCACATTTTTGACACGACTTAAATTCAGTAGGGTAAATGAGGAGAGAGTTAGGTGATTTTGTGGGTCGATGCGGCTTGCAATTAGACCTCAAGAACCCTTTAGCTCACCGCTTATCGCTGTTATTACTGTGATTATCAACTTATTACATCGCGCTAAAATATTCATCCAACCCTCCTTAGGAATCAGTTTAATGTACCGAAATCTCGGGAATATTTCGTGATTATTGTGGAATTTGGACAACAGACATGTGTTTAATGTTTGCACTGCAAATTATGTCAGAGCACGATATCGAATTGATGACGGTGAAGAGAAAGTAATTTTGATTTAGAGACATCGAGATTTTACCGAACGGAAATTGATTTGGTTTTTTTTTTGTTATCCGAGTGTTAATGAAGATCTCACTTCAAGTGAAAACATTTTTAATTTGTGCTCATTATTTTTTATAATTTCAACACACAGATTGGACATTTGGTTTTTATAATTAGTAAAAAGACCTCTGTAAAATTGAAATGGAAAATAATTTTTAATTTGAAAAAAAAAAGACACAAATATTTCCAATGAATCATATTGATATTATTGCACTGCATGATTTTACAATCATTAAATTGGTTCAATGGTCAAATTAAAAATAAATTACAACCTCGGTACACACGACATCATTACCGATATACATACAATGTTTATAGTCTTGGTTTTTTGCCGCGAGGGTACGCTGTGCAGCTGCCACGCGCGCAAGTGCGCACGATCTTCAAGTAATTATTATAACGAAAAATTCGAAAAAATCCGTTTAATTAATTCTCGCCCGGAGAGAGAGGTCATTGCGATCATGAATCGTTCATTAATCAATGTTTATAAGTCGCATATTGCATTGCTAGAAGGATACAGAATTTTTTTTTTAACAAGTGTGTAAGGCCGGGGTGTATAATGATGCGATGTTAAAAAATGAATATTCACAAGAGATAAACATAACAGCTGTGAAATTGATTTTGGTCATAGCGGCCTACGCCCGATGTATAATTCAAGTTTGATATCATACGCCTTTTGCCAAATGATTCCGTTAGGAAAGTTAATTGATGCTAATGAATATTCCATTCATTTAAATATACACAAATACAACAGTTGTTTTTTTAATGAGGAACATTAAATTAATAAATATTTATATCAACATTGGTAATTATTTATTTGTTTGAAGAGATGAATGATGTTGAAGGTGATAATAATTATTTGTCTTGATGACTTTGATACGTTTCATGAACTACATCACTCATCATTAATTTTATTGTGTGAAACAGGATCATAATTGTCGATTTAATCATAAAAATATTTTTTTCTTAAACTGATTCAACTGTCGATCGATGTAAATTAAAAAGTGGCGAATTTTATAAATTTTTATTAAATTTTCGTGGTTGGTCGGGTGGACCAAAAAATTTTCCTCGATATTGAAATGCGCCGACAGCTCAAGCCAGAAACCAGTGTGGGTAAATTTAGTTCCAGCACAACAAATACAGTTAGAAGAACTGGAAAAATATGTGAATCGTTTGAAGCGGCCATGTCTCGAAGAATTTTTCCGCATTGTTTAACATTCAGAGATAAAAGAGAAAGAAAATGGACATAAGAATACATGAAATGTGTATCTATTTGTGTGTAAATTTTTTTGGGTCGTCTCTTTCAAGAATACAAATGGATCATCATTAGTTTTAATGGTCAACCATGGAAAATTGAACGTGAACAATTGACAATCATCGAGTGTCATTAGAGAAAATAGAAATACAATGAGACATGAATAAATAAAATGAAAATGGAAGTCTTCGAACATTTGAGTTTTTATGTTTAGTGTGTCTGTGTGTTTAAAAACTTTGTGAGAAATGACCGAGATGACTTTCGACAAACATTCCATTTTTGACAGATTGCTCTTTCTATACGTGGGACATATCTCATCATCTTCCCTTCAACTTCTTCATATATATATATTAACCATTTTCCAAACCCACATCCCAATGTCAGTGAGTTGACAAGCCAAGGGAGATTGTCAGACGGTTAAAAAATATTTCCGATAATATCGTGGCGCCATTTTGGTCACGAGAACCCAATTGACATTAAGAAATTTTTCAAGGTTTACCATTGCTACAAAGATAAAGAATTACCTCTGATAATCATTTTTTCATCAGCATATTTAAAAAAAAATGCTCAAAAGAGAGTTGGAATAATTTTTAAAATTAATTTGGATTTTTACGTGACTTTTAATTTGCTTGATCAATTCCAATTGTTGTTAATGAGAATTCAAAGTTAAACAAAAGATGAAACATAACCATTATGAGAATGTTGTCAGAATGTTGGGTGAAATGATTCGAGTAGATCAGTAATGCTTGTTAGTAGTGGTATAGGTTTATATATAAATGCTCAGTCGCTAAAAAGAATGAGCAACAGGGCGAAGAAATTTTTGCATAAAATGCTCAAGGCGACGGGCATATACTTAGCAATAATTTGACACGTTCTCAATTTCTTTCAGCATCGAATTTCAAGTCTTGTTAATAATTTCTTTTTATTTTCATCTTTCGTTTCATATTTTTTTCGAAATTATCATCGAATAAATTACATCAAATCTTCAATTTTGTAGCCGCATGTAAAATTGTTATCGGCGTTGTAATAAATGAGTTCTACCACGAAACAAATCTAAATAATTATCGTTAAATATTCGATTAGACTTTTTAAATGTCCATAAACTTCAAGAAAATCATCGAAAATTCACAATCAAAAATCTTCTGAATGCAAATCCAACTAAAATTCAATAAAATAAAAAAACCACATGCACTTTCTCTGAATTTGTTATGCAAAGTCTTTTAGTTCAAGTGCTTGAGTTATTCTCCATTGCATTATTGTTGCATATATCACTATGGGTTTAATGTTCCGTTTAGTCAGGTTATTTGCAGGTAATATAACTCGGGTTGGGCGACGTTTTATGATTTATATCTTTGTGTGTAAGTCATCAGGAAAAAAAATGACGTAGGCATGATGTGAATGAGTGGAAAGAGTATTAGCAAGTTGAGTTAAAGAGTGTGAATTTTTTCTTCGTCTTGTCTGCATGTACACACCTGTCTCACAACCCATTTAAATTGCACTTATCGTTGGTGTACTCGGTCATAAATCGAATATTATTCGACATAATGATACCTAAAATAGGTCTCTTCGCCATGAAAATTTATGCATTCTTTATCATAAACACAAAGATGTAAAAATATAATGAAAGAGGAAATGATGAAGAGTATAAATATGTAAGAATACTAAAATGTCAATTTTATTATTCATTTCTCGTACACATTTATACATCGATAAAACAGCGGTCTAGGGTATACTTAAAATTACAGTCATCTACAAATTAATGCAAATGGCTGAGGGACAGATACAGATGATCTGTATAAAAATATTTTATGATAATATTAAACTTGTTGATATTTTATGAAACGAGTGTTTGAAAAATTTGTGCTTGAACACATAAAATTGATTATGTTTTTACATATGTAAAATGGACATTTTTGGGGGTATTTTACTGTGATATCGATAAATTATTTGAAATATATTCACTCACCATTTTTTCTCTGCTTAAATGCGCATAGATTTGTTAATAAATTGTACAGATTTGAATAAAATTATGTAAACCGTCCTGTACGTAACGTATGTGGTATAGTTGTGGATGATATTCAGCGAAGTCATGAACTCCCTCAAGTACCAAGTGACGCGTGGAAATCGCTCTCCAATGGATGTCTTTATCACCATTTTATTGCGTTTTGCACGATCGTGTAGATAGTCTTCTTCAACTGTAGAAATAAATATATAGAAAGAATGGAGATGAGTGTGAGTGAAAGAGTGGGACGATTGAGAGAATGAGGGAGAGTTGAATATAGGAAGAGCCAAAGGGATTTTGTCTGAGAGAGGCGAAGCCGCGGCGAGTGCACACGAAATTTGCATTAACGACAGACGCGTAGGTGGCGGCGTAACGCCTTCCTGGCAGGCTGTAAAAAATATAACCCCGTCGAAATTTTCTCCCTCGAGTGCAGCCGGCACACGATAGCTATATGTCGTGCAATGGCAAAATATATAAAGAGCAAGAGAGAACGTGTGTAAGAAAGGGAAGTTATGAGATACAGAAAGAGGTGGAGAATCGCTCTTGAACATTACGGGCACACGTTTTCAACGCTCCAAGCACGCTATAAGTTAAGTTGAAGCATCCCAAATGTCGATTCTATCGTGGAATAATAGCGCCATTGGAGAAATATTTTAAGAATTTTATTCACTGTGTATGTATGAATATTCCTATAGATATACAGCCGTTCAAAATTTTATCATTGAGCTCAGGAAAAGTGGAAAATGTCCGGATAAAAATGTAAAGTCACTGTTGCTCGATATTTATATCAAATGAAGTAAATTCGATATGTTACACATTGCAATATTATCATATTCTTGCTCTAATTAAATATATTTACCAACGTCAAGTCAAGTGTCTCTGGACTCTCATAATACGAAAATTTATTAAATAAATTTCCGTTTCCAATGGAGTGAAACAGTAAAATTCTGGAAATTATGCAGCGGATTGAAGTTGTAAACTGAAAAAAGGGGAAAAAAATGGGAATGAAGAAGTAAACGAGTGGAGAACAAGTTGTTTGTGTAGACCTCAAACACACGTGAGACAAATGTTCAAAGGCAATTTCCAAGTAAGAGAGAAGAAAAGGAAGAGAAAAAAAAATACGATTCCAATATACTCAATTCCCAACCGTAAAACTCTGTCCGCGTGAGTATATAAACATATACCAAAAGACCCTTTTTGGCTCACAGCCACGTCGAGACAGCGAGCATATATCCACATATATACGTGATGTTTTATTGGGTTGGCAGGTCTGCACTAGGCTACGAGGCCGCGTCGTAAACCCAACGTAAACTTGGCGCTCTCTTGGTCTGCGCGATGTGCTTAACTATTTTACGATTGGCATGCAACGCTCAGGACATGTTTGTGTATGTTTGAATATAGTGTGGACATCAGTATGTGTCTATGTGGCTTTTCGCTCAGTTGATAAGTGTTGGAATTTTCGTACGAAAAAATTCGCGTCGATTCTTCGCGTATATCAAAATGACATTTTTAGTGTTTTAATCGTTTGATAGCTCGCAAAAGAAATAACAAGTGAAATAAATAATAAAAAAATAATTTACAGAGAAAATAATGAAACATATGTTGATGTATTTTTGGCATTTCATCATTTTTCTATTTTAAGAAGAAAAAAAAAATTATCTGAAATGTGAACAAAGGGAGTGAGCGTGCGCGTGGCTCATTTCCCAACCCTCGATCTTTTATTTATCACATCGTTATTGCTCTCGACTCATTCTAGGACGGAAGCCGACGTGACTTTTAACGTTGATATATATAAATATATAAAAATATGTGACGCGAGGGTACCGCGTGGCCACTCCCGCATTTCTTCGTAAAAAAAAAAAAAAAAAAAAAAATGAAAGAAAATAAAATACGACAATAAAAAATCCAAATGAGAAAACCTGTTTTACTATCGCAGACCTTACTGCTTCTCTGCGTGCGGGTCCATTAGGATCCTTAGCACGTATATAAAACGCACGCCGATGATCTCGTTTAGTTGTTATATGTTGAAGTGAGAGCGAGAAATATATCGAAATGTGCGCGCGACAACGACCAAGAAAATTTAAGACACAAAATCCACGATAGATGATTCGGATATTTGTTTATTTATCCATGCATATGTTTATATAGTAGTCACATATATGTCGCTGTCGTTATATTGTCAGCAATTAGAACCTCTGTTATATATCTTGACGGAACATAATTAACACTGTCGCTGTGCAGTGTTAATGAGGCCGTGCGAGGTGCTGAACGCAATTTTGGGTCGCTCCAAATATATTTCAGAATCTGTTTCTTGAGCATCGACAAACACGCCACGTACATGGAAATATTTTTTATTTTATTTTGTTTATTCTATTCACCTGGTAGGAAAAAAAAAGAAAAAAACGAAATTAAATGTAAACTCAAATTTTGGCACGTGGTAAATTAGCACTGTGCTCATTATCAGTTTGGTCAACTCAACGATGGATCACGCAACGAGATGTTTAGATATGATTTTAACGATAATAAAATTTAAAGTGAGAATAAAAAATATCAATTGAGATTGTTGGAGTGGAGTTCAGTCAACTGATTTCTCAATTAAAATTTTCTACTTTGACAATATTTTTTGTAAATTGTCAATGTCAAACGTCACCTTCGATATTTTTGTTCTTTTTGGAATGATATTGGAATATGAGAAAATTATTTGTTGTATAAAGTCCGTTTGGGCATCAAGACGGAATGTATTTGTTGAGTCAGATGGCGATTGACTTTATGGGCACGGCGTGCGACTGTGCAAAAAAAAAATTCGCAGACGTATATATAAACGGAGGGGTACAGAAGATATCAATAGCCGATGTGAAAAACTGGTACAATCTTGCGTTGCTTCGCGTACAAACGATTCGTGTGTGGGTTCCATGTGGTTTCCTCCGTCTTCTTTCACTCCTCGTCTTTGAGTTTGCAAACCCCAAAAGTCCACAGATTCACCTGTAACTTTTTTACTTGTAGTCATTGTAAATTTGCGCGCACGTTTCGTGCTTAAATTATTAATCGTTACGCTGTGTACTGTACAATGTGTTTTAGTATTTATGTGCGTCAAGTTCTATCACCATGAGATTAAACAAGGGGGAATAATACAGTGGGTGTAAAATTTCATTTCATACCAAGAATTAATCAATTGAAATAATTCAACGGAACATTTAATTATTTTATTCACAAGACTTTCATCAAAATTATTTGCAAATTGATTTGAATCTTTTCGTATAAATGCCATTGACACTTTTTGATTGATTGAATTAGTCATCATATGAAAGTCAGTGGATAATTTATCTGTCAGGTTATTTATTGTGAATTATTCACTGCAAAAATAAAAAAATCTGTCGGAGTCGATCAAGTGAAACATCGCGATTGAGAAAAATAAATATAAACTTCACTTTTTTTATCTAAGAACAGGCAAAGTTGATATTTGCATTTTTTTTCTCTATTTTTAGTGTCTATTAAATAAAATACGAAAGTTTATTGTTGTTCTATGACTACTTTTGTGCAAATTCAAACTCTAGTCTACTTATTTGTGGAGAAATACAAAAATAAATGTTTGCAAATGGTGAATTTTATGTCCACTGCAAAGAGTTAGTGAACAAGCACTGTTCATAATATATACCATTGTCATTTTGTGAATTTTCTCACGGACGGAAGAGGAAGCGTATCTGTATACAACTGACGCGATGAAAGAGCTTATCATTCGTGTCGTGTATACGAAGGCTGTAATGAATTCGGTCGGCGAATCTTCACAACGAAACACATCACACACGTGTTGTGTTTCATTACAATTCCACAGGTATATTCCCACCACGCCTGTTTTGCGCGTCTAAACTAAATCAGCTTGGCATTTTAACGATCGTCACCTATAAGTGACCAACGCACATTCGTCTGAATGACGTTTTCGGACCGCGTTGTGCGCGCGTCAGTCCCACACGTCAATTCCCCACATAGATCGAGAAAGATGTGGGGGAGAGAAACGAAGACCTTGCAAACACACAACCCATTCTTCCCACATCCCCACCCTTAATTGGACCTGTGTTATGTTGGGCCACTATCACGCGCGGTAACAACATTGGTAGCCGAAGAATCCCTTTTACTTTTCGTATTTTACAATCTTCACCCTCTCACATTCACTATTTATTTTTTTCTCTTCTTTCTTTCGTTCCTATTCTCTTCATTTTCTCTTTTTTTTTCTACCACTTCTTGAAAGCGGTGTGTTTATTCCGTGCGGTAGAACTGAGAATGCGCGGGTGCACTTGTGCTTTTTTATCGGATAACGAGAAGGATGCGAATGTCATCGTTAAAACCAAAAATATTTGTTTGGATAAACAAAAGTACTCTGCAAAAGGGTTCAAATACACTTCGAGATTTCACTCAAACTCCCCCCAGTCAAAATGAATTTTATTAGTTCAACAAATTTTTTTCATTGAAAAAAAAAATCCCCCCGATTTTACTACTCAACAGGAAATTATTTATAATCAATAAATAATTAATTTCAATTCTGATATAATTAAGCCTGAAGGATTTTTAGTAGAATTCAATTTTTCTAATTTAAAATTGAATAGAATGAAAAAAAAAAGGATCAAGGGGTAAACGTGAACCCCGATAAAAAAAGCCATAGCTATATATATAGAAGAGTGGAGAATTTCTCGAGAGATCAGATGACCGAAGTGTATACCAGTAGCGTGGAATCTGATATTCTGAAACGCACTAGCTCCTTTATTCCTTTACATACATATACGTATGAATTTTTTCTTTTTTTTTCATCTCATTTTTGTATTTTTATATGGTCTCTCCGGTCCGATCAATTTTGGCATACATTGAAAAATTCTATACATGTCTTGCCTCTTGATATTACATACACAACCGTGAACGTGTATACACATTTATACTGCAGTGTATAAAATCTCGCGCGACTGCCAGCTGACACACTCGGATTTTTCAACGAAAACGATATAATACGCCTGTCGTCGCGAATATATCGAATAAAATGTCCACGTTCATAAATTCAGATTTTAGTTTGAGAAGTTGACTCAATAAATTCGTTAAATATTCGATTTTTGTTATAAAAAATTTGCCTGCGAACTAAAATCCCATGAAACCTATAAAAACATAAACAAAAACTCTTAATGAATATTTAATTGTCAATTTATTATAATTAAAGATATTTCAGGGATTAAATAATTGAAATAATTGAAACAACATCTGGACTGGTTTTTATATTTGAATAATCCATAGCAACTATCTGGAAAATATCAATTTGATATTAACAAATGTATGGGATTTATATGAACCCTTTGCTGTCCAACGATACTTGATATGGTGTTGGGTAAGTTCATCGAGTTCTTTCATATATACACCCATCCCACACTGACATTCACCTCACTGCGTAAGATGAAAAGCCATCTCTCAGTGTCCTGTCAAGTGTATTTCTCTCTATATGGAATTGAATTGAACGCAACAGACCTGTTTGTATGGTAATATGATAATTAAGATACTCACATGGCCCAAACTTTTTCTCTCATGAGCCGACAGACGTACACACCACCACATACAAATAGATTTTCTCATGTATTTCTTTTTTTTTTTTTTCACTTACCAATGACTGTATTATCTTCGCAACATTTTCTATATTCAGTTCACAAGAATTTATCTACCGCAATTCACATGTGATCCAACTTGAGCATGGAGAAATTTATCCAGGTAGAACTGCTGCAAAGGGAATAAAAATTTCTTTCCAGTTGTAAAAAAAAAAATGTTTTTATATGTATGAGAACTATTGATGATGAGACAGTGAGAACCAATTAGGCTCTGTAGACATGACACGAGATTGTAGCACTTTCTTCATCGACTAATTCCATATCCACACTTGAGATTTTGTTTCTCTGTTTTCTTTATAATTCGAACGTTCGTCATTTGTTCTTAGATCCAACGTCTTCTTTTTTACCATCACCAGTCGTTTATTCTGCACCGTTGACTGCATTGAAGCGTAAATTAAATTGAATGACTTGAGTGAATACAGGGTTGACTATATAATTGTATCTGTAATTATGGTTGTACAATGAATCCATGAGCACATGAATCAGTTTTGATATTTTTTCCACTCACATTTTTTCATTGATTTAGTTTTATTTTTCATTGTGAATTTTTGCAAGTTAATAATCTAGCAAATTTGATGGGTGGATTAATTTTTTTTTCTTCAGGTTTACACACACGAATGTAGTTGAAAGGGCAATTTGTGTGGAACTTGTGAAATAGAGCACACTCATTGCCCAGTGCACAGTGAACTCATCCAGAATATCAATGAGAAGAGACTCTGGTCTTTATTATTAGGATATGTATCGATGTATATGTTGATGTGTGGTTGTGTTGAGGAATAAGAGCGTCATGGGAACCTGCTTCAACATCTCTTCCTTGGTATGAGACAGGACATTGGTGCATCGGATGTTGTACGTGCTCTTGTGATTCGATAAGGCATTGGTATATGGACGTATGGATGTGTATAAAGTCTGAATGCGGTGTAGACGTTGTTGCGATTACTTCGGTTAATAAATCGCGCTTGTCTTCTTCATCGCCATCTCCGGATTATTATTTTTTTTTTTTTCACTTCTCGTTCAATCTCTTTTCGACATGTTGAAGTACTGCGAGTACTTGTGAGCTTTATATTGAAGTTTTCTGCGCGTTTATTTATCAGTTTGGATGATAGACAAATTAGACGTCGAGATGTTTATGGAAATTTGTAGGGATTTCATTGACGTATTGATGTTACTGATTGATAAGGGTTGGAATTGTGTTGACGAAAATTGGTAAATTTTTTTCTTTTGCAGTCGGAAAAATATTTGATGGATTCGTGAGACTCTCATGACCTACTGTGTAAATTAAAAGCGTAAATAATTGAATAATTGCCGAGAATAATTTGAAGGTTGTGAGTGATACGGCTGGGTGTGCGTACGTAAATATATCTTTGTGTATGTACACATATGCCGCACAATGATTACAGTCTCAATCATCTAAATTAGCTGTAAGCATCGAGATAATTGTGCGACGTGGACCTACAATTAGGCGCGGCGATCATATACAGCTATGACAAATCATGCGGTGGACTGGTATGGAGAATATGAGAGCGGGTGAGAGAATATGAGGACGAAGGTGCTGGTCGTGCAATGGGAACAGGTTCCCATGCGTTGTGTCGACGATCGTCTCTACATCATTCTGATTTATTATAAAATGTACGAGGGAATTTATTCACCTGGGAAATTATTCAGATGCTCAGAAAAATATTACAGTACATCAGTGATGATAATTATTATACAATGAAGCTTCTCATGATTCTCTTTTTTTAAATTCTTCTACCAAATTTATTTGGCCACTTCGTCCCACCATTCATCAAAACGACGAAGATATAAAAATTACTCAGCTACTGTACATTGTTAATAATTTTTACATCGGTTTCATCTCTTTCTGATACCAAAAATAAAATTTTATGTTGCATTGAATTTCATTGTTCACATTTGAATGAAAAATAAGACGCAAAACATTTTCCAATACAAATTTCTCTTCATCACTTCACATCGTATTTATTAATATTTTATTGCTGCCAATTTTTTTTTTTTTTCACCGTTGGAATTCTCAATGAGAGTTGTATGGATAAATGCACGTGCACTCAGTAACATTTATACTGCATCATAGTGAAGTGTTTGCCGCACGCTTATCCATCGTGTACGTGACCTGAGTGCTTGATGAGAAGTGTACATATATATATACAATCATAGAAACGTCGTTTACAAATGTGCATCGTGTTACCTAAAAAATAAATGCAAAAAAAAAACTTTCGTGAAGTAATACAAAAAAAAAGGTAGAAATGCAACGAGCACTCTCACTGCGTAAGTGAGTCCAAGTGCTGTCAATAAATTAAATAGAATTTATCAGCTATCAATTTTTTTTTTTTTTTTTCGTATACATTTCCATTGCTGTTTCCCCATGAGCATTCACATCGAATATTTCATTACCCTGAGTCAAACCAGACTTGAAGTGCAATAAATGTTAAACAATAGAACAAGTGTGAATGTTGCCGTGACGGAGTATTAATTGTTATGCACCGATGATCATGTCATTCGTATATAAATAAAATCATGTGGGTGGTTGAAAGAATAATTGTTCCATGAACTGTAAAATCCCATACATATAAACGCATATAATAAATGAAAAACAAACAAATAAATATTTATATCAACAATTGTACACTTTTTATCTGTAACAATGCAGAGATTTTTCATTTTCCTCTCATTGTTTAATATTAAACAATAAAAATTATAACTAAACATGAATATAAATTTCTCACGGTGTATATGAAAAGGTTGGAAAGAAAAATTGAATAAAATATAATTTCGGTCACGACGATCGGTCACTTGCCTTATAATTCCTCGTTTGATATATAAAGCAGGATATAATTTTCACAGAATATGTTCTCACGGTTATTTACCACTTATGGTATTGACGGTGATAGTGATGCAGGGCAGCAGAGAAAACGAACGGTGAAGAGTTGGAAGGGAATATATGTGTGGATATATATGGAAAGCAAAATGGGGATGTGCGAGGAGAGAGCTTTTGTGCGCAATTAAATGGGGCGAAACGATGGTGCATTTGAGGTATAAATCTGCGTGCCTCAGGCGAAATAATGCCAAGCGAATATAGTTTACTACGTTGATCGTATAACCACGAGACATTTCGCATCGGTAATATATGCAGCGGTATAAAATGTTATGTATGGTAGTATGTATATATTGTTCGATATGTTGCCATGGGCATTTTAGGCTTGACGAGGCTTTACATCGTGAATATATTTCCAGCTACTGAACGTTATCGAGTCTTTTGGGATGCAGGTATCGATATATATATATATATATGTGTATGTGTGTATGTGTGTGTGTGTGTAGAGTTTTGCGCTTTCGCCACAGGAGTGAATGATGAACCGCTGTTGGGTTCGTAACCCACTTTAAACACAGGTGTGTTTGTGTGTGTTGTTGTTGATATGGAATTTTTTGAGGGACGTGAAATGTATGGATGCGAGTGACGGTGGGTTAATGAGTTGTAATATTCGTTTTTTATTAAATGGCTTTCAATGTGAAAATTAATTATTTCATTTCATTTGTCGTTTTTAGTTAATTTTTAGTGAATTTTTAGTAAATTTTAGTGAATTTTTACTATACTTTTAGTACATTTTTAGTAAATGGGCGGATTCGAGTATGTCACTTTGATGGAATACTCAATTTTTAATGATTTTTAACCAAGAAAAAACGATTTATGATCGCGAATTTTGTTATTTCTTCAGAGTCAGACTTGCCGAGATAATACGAAAATTGATGAAGGAAAAGAATAAAAATTTTAGAGAATTTTCGCAATAATCCAATCAGAATGAAAAGTAATGAACATAATATTGACCTCATTTTTCCTCTCTTTACTTATTCATTTGCGTGTTCTCCAAGATGTTAATTTTCGTATTAAAATTGATCGAGACTGAATCGGTGTAACAAAGTGTATGTCTGAATATCAAATGCATTAATATCAAGTGAAGTTGAAAGAAAATTCGCGTGTTTGATGTGTATACACGCAACGATGATTTTAAATATCCGACATTTTATAAAAAATTTAAAAATGATTTGTACAACACGAAAACCAATAAATTGACATTCATGTATGCGTCACGAAATTGCAAATCCAGGTACACAACAGATACCAGCTGTGTATAAACCACCTGTACTTCATACGTATGTGATAATTTTGTATTGATACTCGAAAGTTATAAAAGCTGGCTCGATTGTAATTGTCGCTTTCACCGAGGGTGTAAACCCACCGGCTATGCATCTGTGTACAGAGAGAGAAAACAACGTAACATCAAGATTTCTTGTTTGCCATCTCTTCAATATGATATATGCGAAGCAGGTTTGAACATGTTTACCTTTCTGTGTATATAACATACGTGCATGTAATTATACATCATGAAGAAAATGATGAGACACGTGCGACACGTGCGCAATCACGTTCAGGTTTGTCACCTGATGCTCGACCAACTCTGTCATCATTCAACATCGTATAAATTCCACTATTGATGATATATATTTATATATGTGCAGAAAGAGAGGTATAAAAATTAATTTATACATCGCTTTCTCTGCTCCAGGCTTGTGCAATCGGTGCACAACACTGCACCAATGCGATAATTAAAGCGCGTTCAGCCAAAATGCCATGTGGTCATTATACATAAATGATAAATCACGTAACCGATACCTTTATACACACACACAGAGCTTATATCACTGCGGTACTGTGATAGAATTAATTCTAACATTACATTCAATTATTTACGTGATGGAATTCTCATTTGCAATAGAAAAAATTTTTTTTTCTCTTCCTCAACAACTAAAATTCCACAAATTATTTCTTTGAAAATATTAAACTCATCTGTAAAATTATTATTTCATACACCTGACGAAGAAAAAAAAAATTCCCTCATTATTTTAAAATAAAATTTTCACGCAATTTCATTTGACAAATGTGAACATAACCTCTCAATATCAAGACAAGGTCGTGCACGTTTATGTGTACACCTTCATTCTGCTAATGTCATATGAAAATAAAAAATTACAAAGCATCCTTGACAACATCCGTGAAAGAGGACTTGAACTCCCACGAACTAAACGCACGTCTGGTACTCTCATGTACCAACAACTGCTGCGGGAAACTAAGACTTGACGTGCATATGACGACTACCATACTCCCACGTGGTAAAAGTTGTATGCAGTAGTCACGTATATATATATATATAT